>CM076575.1:269461803-269733998 GCA_034641835.2 Pinus albicaulis | reverse complement strand
TTTAACCACGAAAATTATCTACACACGAATCTTGTAACTTGAGAATTTTATCCCATGCGAGGAGCATAAAACATAAAACGAGATAAACACAAAGATTTTCCCCGCTGGATCCCAAATCGGGACGACTAGCTTGATTTTTCATTATATTCCTTTTAGTGTTACAACACATATATATACATGCCAAAGCATACATAAACCCCAATCCATTAACCCTGGATTAGAACATAACCGTAGTTCCCTTGACCAGATCTACAAAAATACTAGGGGCCGAAAACCATCGTACCCCAAAACCATGCACAAAACCATGGGCGCGGACTACCCATCGGAAATTAAGGACCAAAAAATTTTCGTTCGCGTGCTTAGTCGTGGAAAGAATATAACACATACCCAACACTGTTGGAAATCACTTGGTTTTCCAACTCTTAACCAATCACTGAAAATCCTCAAAGCTTTTGACGGAAGAGGATTCCATCCATTTGGAATTTTACAGGATCTACCTATATAGGTCGAAGGAAAAACCGTTAATTTAGATGTGGAAGTAGTTGATGCCCCTCTAGATTACAACCTTCTTCTGGGTCGAAGATGGTCTTATGCTATGAGTGTTGTCATGTCATCCATATTTCAATTAATTATGTTTCCTCATTAAGGAAAGATTGTGAAAGTCTATCAGCCCTTATATTATTCATCTGACCCAGCTTCTACGGATAGTATTCAACACGTTGAAAAAATGACTATCCCTTATGAGGATGTAGGATTAGGTTTAATCCAAGATTTTGCTTTAATGGGAACATTTTCTATGCCTCCACCTAACGTACCAAGTAATATTGCTAATATCAATATGATTACATCAAACACTATTCCATTTGATGATCCTTGGATAGTGCCTTTAGAATCAGACCTGGATTTATTCAATGGCATGATGCCTTTGAGTCCTTTTGAGATAGCATATCAAGCAGTACAATCATTTTATGTTCCTTTATCAACTAATGATGATCAAATGAATGTGATCAATGAAGAATCATTTTCACCATCAAGCTCAGCTATAACGTCAATTCCTGATCCTTTTCAACAAGTGTTTCATACTGATGAAAGCATTCGTGAATTCTTGTCTATAGATGAATTACCATGGGATGATCTCCATCATAGGTCATCATTTTTATCTGAGCTTGATAAATTCGAAAATAATATTTTCCTCTATTTTTACAACTAACTATGTCAAGGAACCTCAGAGTTCAATATCGATCACAAATTTGGATTCTGAAGTAAATTTGGGGAATATTTCTTCCACGATTCCTATTGACATATAAGTGAAACTCGAAATTATTGAAAACATTCATATAGGTGCTTCGTGTACGTCAGATGAAATTTCTACATATAAAGCCCTATTTGAAGAATTTCGTGACATATTTGCTTGGTCTTCTGAAGAAATGCCAGGAATCGATCCCAATATTGTTATTCATGAAATAAAGACTTACCCATATGCTAAACCTGTTAGATAGCGATTACACCGATACATCCACGAAAAGCTACTGCTATTAAAGCTGAAGTTGAGAAATTACTAAGAGCAAGTTTTATTTATTCGATACCATTAATGGATTGGGTATCTAATATCGTCCCTGTTACAAAAAAAAAAGGAACGATAAGAGTATGTGTTGACTACAGGGATATTAACAAAGCTTGTCCTAAATACAATTATCCAACCCCTTATATTGACCAAATTATCGATGATTGTGCTGGAAATGAAATGTATTCATTTATGGATGGATTTTCCAGATATAATCAGATCAACATACTCCCTGCTGATCAATCAAAAACAACATTCATTTTTCCTTGGGGAACATTTTCTTACTGTAAATTACCTTTCGGATTGAAGAATGTTGGGGCAACTTTTCAAAGGGAAATGTCTTATGATTTTCATGACATTAAACACATTGTGCAACCTTATCTCGATGATTTACCTACTCATTCATTACACAAGGAAGATCATCCTACTCACTTACGAGCGATTTTTATGAGATGTAGGTAATATAAGATTCGCTTGAATCCGCACAAGTGTGTTTTCTGTTTACAATCTGGTATATTACTGGGATTTGTCGTTTCGAAAGAAGGCATTCGTGTCGACCCTTCGAAGGTTGAGGCCATTATCAATTTACCTCCTCCTTCCACACTCCGCCAACTCCAAAGTTTGCAGGGGAAAGAAAAATTTCTGCTTAGATTTATCCAGAAATATGTTGATTTAACCAAAGGTTTTACCAGGTTTTTGAAACAAAATATTCCTTTCATTTGGGATGAGATCGTTGATCGATCTTTTGATGCTTTAAAACGCGTGTTGACCCATGCACCATTACTGCATCCACCAAATTACAGCCAAGATTACTTTTTATACTTAGCAGCCTCTGATTACACTATTGGAATGGTATTATTTCAAGAGGATGAATTCCACAATGAGCATGTGATTTACTATCTCATTCGGAATCTCAATCCAACAGAGATTAAATACTTGCATGTGGAGAAATTGGCCTTGGCAGCAGTTCAAGCTTTCCAACGTTTTCGTCATTACATTTTGTTACGAAAAAACAACTGTGATTTCTAATTGTAACCCGATGATGTACATTCTAACTAAAAAATTGCTCGAGGAAAAATTATCTAAATGGATAGTTATCCTTCAGGAGTTTGGTTTAGAATTTGAAAAATCAAAATCAAAGAAATCACTGGTGTTCGCCGAACTTATGTGTGACTTCCTGAATACTAAGACATAAATTGTGGTAGAGCATCCCATCGTTGATGAATCTCTGTTTCTTATAAGTATGTTAGATCCTTGGTATGGGGATATCATCATTTATCTCCAAACCCAAACTTTTCGGCCTGAACTTTCACATTCACATAAACAAAAGATCCGTTACCAATCCCAACAATACAATGTTGTTGGGGACACGCTTTATCGTCGTGGTGCGGATTCTGTATTTCGACGATGTTTGACTCATGAAGAGGCTGAGCAAGTTTTGAATGACTGCCATTCTAGAGCATGTGGCGGTCATATGTCTGGGTATGCCACAACCCAAAAATATTGCGCATTGGTTATTTTTGGCCTTCGTTATTTAAAGATTGCATTCTTGCAGTCTGAAAATTCCACAACTGTCAGATTTTTGATCGAAATATGCGTGCACCACCAACTCCTCTTCACCCCATAATTGCTATCGGTCCTTTTGAAAAATGGGGCATTGCTTTCATTACATGTAACCCTCACTCGGCCGGGGGACATGGGTATATTATTCTCGCAGTAGATTATTTTACCAAATGGGCCGAGGCGATGCCTACATTTGTGGTAGATGGCAAAACTACAACTACATTTGTATTCAATCATGTGATTACTCGATTCGGTGTACCCCAAGCTATCATTACTGATCATGGGAGTCATTTTCGAAACATTATGATGACCGAACTTTTCGATCAACTTGGCCTGCGCCATGATAGCTCTACTCCATATTGCCCTCAGGCTAATGGTCAGGTTGAAGCCATCAATAAAGTTTTAACCACTATGATTAAATGGATAATTGGAATTCATAAATCAAATTGGCATACTATGCTTTTCTCAGCACTTTGGGCATACCGAACCTCAACAAAACCTGCAACAGGGTTCACTCCTTTTCAACTGGTCTTCGGTTTAGAAGCTATGTTACCGATTGAATGCGAAATACCGTCACTCAAATTAGCCATAGAGTTACTACCAGCCACTTATGAAGAGGAAGACCACTTTTTGTAATTAGCACAATTAGATGAGACTTGGCACACCGCAGCATTAGCAGCCAAAGCTCATAAAAAATGCGTTAAAGCTCAGTACGACCGAAGTGTTACACCTCGTGTTTTTTCAGAAGGTGACCTAGTATTGGTATATGACCAAGCTAATGATAGACTAGGAGTTGGAAAATTCGAACCCATGTGGCATGGTCCTTATATTGTCAAGCGAGTGCTTGCAAATGGGGCTTATGAATTGATTGATTATGACGGGATCTCTTTAGATAAACCCAGAAATGGACTTTATCTTAAGAGATATTATGCTTTATTTTTTGTGTGAAGATCATATCTATACATTAGTTATTTTTCTAAGATTAGTTGCTTTAGATTAGATGAGTGTGTCTAGTTTAAGTTTACGTTGACTACTATTCCTGCTTATCTTGATTGCTCTTGATATTGGAGATGTCGACGTCCCTTCAAGCGTACATTGGTTTTGCTGATGGTGCTTGTTGTAGTACACGAAATATCTCTTCCGCGGCCTGGGTTATCTATTCACCCATCGATGAGTTAGTTTCTATGCATGGGGTAAGCCTTGGTCAAACAACGAATAATGTTGCAGAATATAGCGCAATGATTGAGTTATTATCTGATGCCATTTCATTTGGCATTCGAAGTTTGATCGTTAGGCTAGATTCATAACTCATTGTATTACATTTAAAAAGAGTATATGCAATTAAAAATCTAGTGTTACTGAGATTATTTTTGAAGGTTCGTCTCTTGGAAAGGCACTTTGATTACATTGAATATAAACACATTCCAAGAATATTAAATAGATTGGCTGATGCATTAGATAATAATGTTATAAATAGAAATTTGCAACATTAAAAAAGTAAATTAAAACAACATTCGATATGTGTTGAACAATATAGCCGACAAAAGTAGTCATATCATAGATAGAGTTGTGTTTCAAAAAATATTACATCGTCTAGGACCATCAGTTTAAACCACCTTATGATCCGAAAGATAGTGATACAAAAAACAAAAATACAATAGTCTACGATGATCATCCACTATCCATGGTGATGATCATGATAATATACTATAGCCCATGCCACTCTACGCAGGTATCTCCGAAACTGGACAGGAACGCTAACGACATGCCTTTGGAGACAAAGAGGAATATCTGTTGGAAATACTGGGGGGGGGGGGGTAAATCAGTATTACTTTCAATTAGAGAATTAGTTAATCTTCAATTATTATCAATGTTTGTACAATGATAGCAACAAACAAAAGGAACACAAATGAACACAGTTTTTAAGGTGGAAACCCACTCCGGGACAAAAACCACCTAATGCTTTTCTAATAATTCTTTAATATTCAACTCCAATTGAAAATAAATCTCCAACGTCCTAGAATCTAGAAAAAAATTCTTCTCCATCTCCCACTGGATGGATGCTCCAATGCCCGAGGTTATTCAGTAGTCAACTGAACGGATGCCTCAACACCTAATGAGCTACAACTCACCCTAGCACCACCCTAGCACCCTTTAGAAGAATAAACGAAGAATGGATTCCCGTACCAGGGAAAATGGTCCACTTTACAATGATATAGAATGATGTAAAAGAAGAAGAAACACTAGACCATAACCCCAACTATGACACAACCACCTAATGGTGATCCTAGACCTCCCGATACTGCCTCTTCAACTCTTGGCAGATAGACACTAGAAGAATTTTTACAATAATGTATTTACAATGACTTAGTACAATGATACCTTTACAGTGAATGTATGCCGTGCTGCCCACTTGAAGACTTCATGTGAAGAAATTCTTGCTGTTGTTCTGCACCTTGGTTGCTGCTTTTGTCATGCTACTCTCTACTACATCTTGCTTTGCTTTGCTGCCCTTGACAACACATGAACTAGCTTTTTCTTGCCTTTTAGGAGCTTGATATTGAATCTGGTGTATCTCTGTTATTTCAGATCCCCAATATCTGATTTTCGGTTCTGTAGTAGTCCTCTGAGTCGTCTTCCAATGCCACAGGTTTGACCCAATTTAGATTCTTCAAGAGAGAGTTATGCCTAATTTCTCACAATGCCCTAATTATGGACTGTTTCAATAGATCAAACTTGTACGACGTGCCACGTGTCACTGTTTCTTCATTCGGCTCTGAAATTGATAGAGTGAAAACTAAGTCCATGAAATATCTTCCACTTTTTACATAATTCCAATCTGATACTCAGAGAGAGAGTTATGACGATTTTCCCAAGGTCACTTCTTTGAGATGAATTTCAGGAGCCTACAAAAACACTGACTTCCATAGATGATATCTCTGAAAATATTGTGCAACTTGATCTGAAATTTTCACATGAGCTTCCTTAGGATTTCGGCTTTGCCTCATAAAATTTTTAGCTTCTGAACCTTCGTAGAACAAAAGTTAGAGCGAAAATTCCACGATGACCATTTTTAGATGGCGAAATCCCTTACATAAGGAGGATATGAGGATCAAAATTTATATAAATGCTTAGGTTGAGAGGGCTTCAACAAGTGAACGTGGGAGGGATTTTAGGAGCTTAAAAAATATTAATTATGACTTTTCAATGACCCATTACACAACCCCATGGGATTTTGGCCCACTAACTAGGGTTACAAACTTCAAACATGAATATCTCTCAAACCGTGAAGAATTACGTGGCGTGCCATATATGAACGGAAACATATCGAAAATTAGAAACCATCAAAAGCATTATTGACCCATAATATATTAATTTGGTAGGTCAAAATTCCCATGCAATATTGAGGTAGCCCCTGGTGCTGCTTGGGTTGACATCGATGACAACCACTGATCAACAATCTCCCCCTTTGGCATTGATTGCAACACAAGTAGTCTCCCTGCAATCATGACACCTCTTCCTACAACATTCTCTCCCCCTTTAAAATCAATGGCAAAGGGTAACTCCCCTTGACACATAGCCATCTTGCGGACTTGTACACACTTCCACTCCCCCTGACATATAACCATCCTGCGGACCTGTACACACTTCCACTCCCCCTTTATATTATGAATAGGGAAAATCTAATGATAACTTGGTATAATCCCATGATTCTGGTGAAGATATTCCAATTCTTCACGAGTACTCTCACGATCATCAACACTTCCTACCCAATCTGCATCTGTAAAGGAATGAATAATGAGATTGTTACTCTTGGGATACCATAAGCCATATTTTGTTGTTCCCTTTAGTTATCGAAGAATTATTTTAATGGCAATAATATGTGATTCTTTTGGTGCTACTTGGAATATTTCTACTTGTCCAACTGCTTGCATAACATCTGGCCGGGAGACTGTTACATATAGAAAACTACCAATCATAGATTTGTACAACGTTTGATCCACATCTTTAGATGAGTCGTCTATGATCAATTTTAAACCTGTTACCATCAGAGTAAGGATGGGTTTGCAATCTTCCATTTTAAATTTCTTGAGCATTTCCTTGATGTACTTGGCTTGACATATAAATATTCCTTTCTCTTTCTGAGATATTTGAAGCCCTAAGAAGTATGTCAGCTCACCAAGTAAAGACATCTCGAAATCACTTTGCATCTTTGTAGCAAACTTCTTACTTATTCGATCATCATTTCTACCAAATATTATATCATCCTCTTTAGCTATTAGACATGCTTTAGTTGCTTCATCCAGAACATATATGTCGTTTGGAGCTCAACTTGCTGTAGCCACAATTTCACCATACCTGCCTTTCCTGATTTCACATTTTGTTTAGTTGAATAGTATTGTGTGTCCTTGATCACACATTTGTCCAACACTGAGCAGATTGTGATTCATGTTTTCAACCAATAGAACATTCTTGGCTAGATAATATTTGCTTCCGAGAGTGACAGTACCTGATCCTATAACATTTGAAGATCCATCATTTCCAAAGGATACGGTTCCATCCTTCTTATCTTTCAGAGATACACATTTATATCTATCTCCAGTCATATGCATTGAGCAACCGCTATCAACATACCACACATATTTGTTGTTTTGAGCCTTGAGAGCGAGAGCAGAATTATCAGTCTTCTTATTCCATGTTCATTCGTTCTATGGCTTTGAAGATTCTTCTGGAGGATTTTCAAGTGTGCAGTCTCTGGCTATGTGTCCAAATTTTCGACATTTGTAACATTCAATATTATTTCTTGAATGTTCAAATATATTGATGTTTTGCTGAGCCCTGGGAGGTTCATATTTGATAGATCTCCTGGAATTGTATTCGTTCCTGGGGTACGTGTGACATTCTACAGCTTTATGACCAAATTTTCCACATGAATAACAGTAGTTATAAAAAATATGTTGGTACCTCGATGAAAATCTTTGTCGAGGAATTGTCTTCCAAGGCTGTTCTTGCGAATCTTGTCCAATGAAGTATACACGCGTGTCAGATCTCATAGGTTTGTCGGATCTCATGGGTTCATTGAGATCTCATAGGTTCATTATATTTTGTTGTAGAAGGTCCTGCTTCTTCTTCTTTGTAACCGATGCCAATTCTGTCATTGTAAGATCGTTGATTGTTGATGAGTTCTTCCAATGCCCTTGAGCTGTTGGCATAGTTTTGGATAGTTTTTCCTTTCTTCACTTCCTTACGCAGCGAGACTAATTCGGCTTCTAATTCTTCCTTTTCTTGGTTGCTTTCTTACAACTTATTTTGAAGTGACTCTTCAATGCATTTGTGTTCTTCAACTTCAATTTTGAGACATTGAACTTGTTCTTTAACAGTATTGGAACGGATCTTCTCTGCCTTGAGCTCTTTTATAATTTTGATTGCTTCCTTAGAAAATTATTCTATGGTCAATCCTTCTTCTTCGTTGTTTGATACCTCTTGTTTATTGTGCTTGGCCATAAGCAATACTCTCTCATTGGATTCTTCTTCACTATCATTGTCTTCATCGGATGATGAGCTATCTTCTTTAGAGAGAAAGTTCCTTTTGGATCCTTGCTTGTTGAATTTATAAAAGCCTTTCTTTCCTTTTGAGTTGCCATCACTTATGTTCGGACATTTTGATGCGAAATGCCCAACCTCACCATAACTGAAACATATCAAAGGAAGTTCACCTTTGATTTTTCCCTTACCAATTTTTAGTTTTCTCGTAAAGTAAGCATATTCTTCATCTGAAAGACCTTCTTCATCATCTCCCTTTTCTTCACACTTGCAGGTGCATGTATTTTCAATTGAAGGTTGTTTGTCCATATGGGTTTTCTTAGATGCAACGAACACAGTTTCTAGATGCGAAGTAACCTCTTCTTCATCAAGTCTCATTTCATATGCTATGAGAACTCCATGTAATTCCTCTTTGCTGAGTTTGTCCAGATTTGCACTGTATTCTAAGACCGATACCTTTGGGTTGAATCTCCCTGATAACATTCTAAGAATATTTCGTATAATAGTCTTCTCATCAACTGGCTCTCCCAATCCTTCCAAAGTATTGGTTATTTCATCAATGTATTGGAAGTATGCAACAATGTTGCAATCTTCTTTCATTCTGAGTTGCTCAAATTTTTCTCTATAGATTTGAAGCTTTTCTTCTTTGAAATTTGAGTCACCTACATATATATTCTCAAGCTTGTCCCATAAATTTTTGGCGGTTTTATAACCCAACACCTTATGATAAGTAGATTCAATAAGTCCACTGATAATAATATTCTTTGCTTTTGCATCATTTACCAAATTATTCTTACCTTGTTCATTCACGGTTGATGTAAATCCATTTTGAACAGTGTCCCATAATTCGTAACTTTGTGCCAAGAGATAGACCTCCATTCTTCCTTTCCAGAGTGCATAGTTATTTTCACTGAATAGAGGCACACCATTATTGGTATGCTCCATGACCTCCTTCTAGTTGTTAAACTGCTATTGAAGGAACCAAGCTCTGATACCAATTGTTGGAAATACTGAGGGGGGATTATCAATGTTTGTACAATGATAGCAGAAAAAAAAAAAGAACACAAATGCACACATTTTTTAAGGTGGAAACCCACTCTGGGACAAAAACCACCTAATGCTTTTCTAATAATTCTTTAATATTCAACTCCAATTGAAAATAAAGCTCCAAATTCCTAGAATCTAGAAAAGCATTCTTCTCTAGCTCCCATTGGATGGACGCTCCAACTCCTGAGATTCTTCAGTAGTCAACTGAACGGATGCCCCAACACCCAATGAGCTACAACTCACCCTAGCACCACCCTAGCACCATTTAGAAGAATAAAAGAAGAATGGACTCTCGCACTAGGGAGATTGTTCCACTTTACAATGATATAGAATGATGTAGAAGAAGAAGACACACTAGACCGTAACCCCAACTATGACACAACCACCTAATGATAATCCTAGACCTCCTGGCACTGCCTCTTCAACTCTTGGCAGATAGACACTAGAAATTTTTGACAATAATGTATTTACAATGACTTAGTACAATGATACCTTTACAGTGACTGTATGCAGTGCTGCCCACTTGAAGACTTCATGTGATGAAATTATTTCTGTTGTTCTACACCTTGGTTGCTTCTCTTGTCATGCTACCCTCTGCTGCACCTTGTTTTTCTTTGCTGCCCTAGAAAGTCTAGTCCTTTTCAGCCCTTGAAAACACATGATCTAGCTTTTTCATTCCTTCTAGGAGCTTGATATTGAATCTAGCGTATCTCTGTTATTTCAGATCCCCAATATCTGATTTTCGGTCCTGTAGTAGTCCTTTGAGTCGTCTTTCCCATGCCATAGGTCTGACCCAATTTAGATTCTTCAAGAGAGAGTTATGCCTAATTTCTCACAATGCCCTAATTATGGACTGTTTCAGTGGAGCGAACTTGTATGGTGTGCCACGTGTCACTGTTTCTTCATTCGGCTCTGAAATTGATAGAGAAAAAACTAAAGTCCGTGCAATATCTGCCAATTTTTATCTTAATTCCAATCCGATACTCAGAGAGAGAGTTATGACAATTTTCCCAAGGTCACTTCTTTGAGATGAATTTCAGGAGCCTGCAAAAACACTGACTTCAATAGATCATATCTCCGAAATATTGTGCACCTTGATTTGAAATTTTCACATGAGCTTCCTCAGGATTTCGGCTTTGCCTCATAAAAATTTCAGCTTCTGAACCTTCGTATAAAAAAAGTTAGAGCGAAAATTCCACGATGACCTATTTCAGATGGCGAAATCCCTTGCATAAGGAGGATATGAGGATCACAATTTATATAAATGCTTAGGTTGAGAGGGGCTTCAACAAGTGAACATGGGAGGGATTTTAGGAGCTTAAAAAATATTAGTTATGACTTTTCAATGACCCATGCCACAACCCCATGGGGTTTTAGCCCACTAACTGGGGTTACAAACTTCAAACATGAATATCTCTCAAACCGTGAAGAATTACGTGGCATGCCATATATCAACGGAAACACATTGACAAGTAGAAACCATTAAAAGAAATATTGACCCATAATATATTAATTTGGTAGGTCAAAATTCCCATGAAATATTGGGGTAGCCCTTGGTGCTGCTTGGGTTGACATCAATGACAAAAATTGATCAACAATATCATCCATCATAGTCTCTGGGATGTCTCTAGTCAACCGCTCCAGATTCTGCTCTAAATCAGTGAGAATCTCTGTTGCCTGGTTCTTTGGTGGTGCAATAGGATCTGTTCACTTCCTCTCGAAGCGGCAGAGATTGGCTGGTCTTCGTGGACCAACATCTGCATTTGAATTTTTGTTATGAGTATTGGAAGATTAAAAAAAAAAATTAGTATTAAAAAACATCAAAATAATTCAATTACCTGACTCATCCCATTGTGTCCCTGGAGATAAGGACATCTCAGGGTCTCCTCGAAAGTCTACGCTGGCATATGGGAAATCCTCGGTAACAAAGATTTGGTTCTCTAACCAACAGAAGTATGATGAAGTGAACCGGACTATTGTACAACCGTCGCCACCATGGCGAGCCATCAGTGCCACCCATCGTACCATGCGAGGCTCTCTGAGTTCACCAGGATCAACATAAATCAGCTGAGGGGCAAGAGACATAATTCTCTCCAAGGAAAAATATACTAAGATTGCTCCATACCCAAAATTTTTCAAATTTGAGTTCTTCGCTCTGGTCAGTTGACCCTTCATGTTGGTGAACACCCCTTCACACCAATTGAAGATAGTGCCTCTGAGTCACTCAACAGCTGTCTGCATATGTGACTTGGTAGCCACGTGTAGAGCTGCACTCCCACAAAATCTGGTAATAGTAAATGCAATGACTTTCAGATCAAGACGTACGATAGTTTTTATGTCTATCCGGTTGTCTTTGGGATTAGCTGCCTCGTTACAAAACTCTTGTTTGTAGCTACCAATAGGCTGGCCACCTTGCCTAGCCCCAAACAAGGAGATTGGTTCACATCTTTTGGGTAAACTAGTGAGGAAGTAGATATCTTCAAGCTCAATTTCTAGCTTGTGATCTCTAATGATAAAGCATTGTTCCTGAATGTCCCATTTATTTACTAGCCAGGTCATTAGCTCTACTTGTGCTCTCATACCCTGAATGGCCTAGAATTTGTATAAACCGCAATCTCTCAAAGTACGCATTATGGCCGAATTATTCATGGCCATATCATCTACCTCTTCATGTTCATGTTCTCGCCACTCCAACATTGTGCAATGACTTGCAAATGGACGCATTTAATGGTTAAAAGCTATTAGAGTAAAAAAAATTATCAATTTTTGAGAGAATTCTTCAATTTATTTTTCTTACGGCGCCCCCGCAGTTTTTATATAAAGACAGTGCGGACCCCCACACACATCCTTCATAAAAAGTGTGTTAGCCCGATAATTTTCCTTTAGGAAAATTATCGGGGTCCACAGGTAACCAATGGCTGGCTTGCGGACCCCTGTGAGCGAAATTTTGAACCATATTTCCCTCCAAAAATGAATTTAAAAACTAAAAAAGAGAATGTAAATGGATGAAAATGAAGAGAAAAGTGTTGTGGATTACCTGGATTCGACAGATTTCAATTTGACAGGTCGGTTCTCCCGTTATCACCTCTAGAATGTTTTTTGCCCAGAGCTCTCAACTTTCAGCTCTGAATACAAATGGTAAAAATGACTTTGTTGAGATGCTTTTTATAATATTTTTTGAATAAATAAAATATTATTTTATTTATTTTCCACTTTAAAAAGATATTTTTCGAAAGTTTTTACTTATTGGAAACATATATGTTTAATTTTTGAGTTTATGTGCAGAAAACATGATTGTCAAGTGAAAAGGATTATTTTGATAATGAGTATACTTTTATCACTTTTTCAGGCTCTTGAAAATTACGAAAAAGAAAAAACCTGGAGTTATCTTTTAAGCCCTTTTCAGACTCTCTAAATATGAAACTATTGCCGAGCACTTGACTATTCAAACTCGTTAAAGGAAATGAACAGTTGTCCCTTTAGTATAAGTTTACCCCTTTTCCGGACTGAAATGGACTATTTACGAAAAATGTATACATTGGCTAATCATGGTCAATAGAGTTCTCTCCTGCATTATTTTATCCTTTTTCGGGCTTGAGAGACTAAATTTATGAAAAATAACACCCACGGAGTTTTCTTAAGTTTTTCTTCCGACTCCCTAAAATTGAAAAACACCGAGTTTCACCTATACTGGACTCGTTAAAACTTAACAGTAAAGGACCTGTAAATTACAAATAGGAACGAACCACTCCTTCTTAGGGTTCGATTTTAATACTAAGTTGGAATCATCCGAAGGATGAGCTTATATAACAAGCAAATATTATCCTCCTCAAGCTTGTCAAAAATAAAGAGGTACTTGCCATAAATGGTGGGGGAAAAGAGAGAAGATGAATCCAGTTGTCACACTTCATTTCAAAAAGTTGTAATACCATTCTTGAACACGACACTTTTGTCACATTCATATTTGGGTTGGGAAAATCTTTTGGCCAAATAGTTAATCGAACCACATTGAAAGTCTTCAACTGGTTTCTGGGTATTAGCTTTAGGTCAATTGTCACCATCTGTAGTGTCATTATGTGTTCAAGAGATTAGTTAAATAAACCATTCATTGCAAACATTTGTCTCCATTCTTTTTGACCATCCCTGAGTTAGTCCTTGCTAAAAATTTATACAAAAGTTGATCTAATGGTTTCGTGTTGTGGGATTTCCTATGACGGGTCACTTTCTATCGACGATAGCTCATGATCTAGAAATTTGATCTAGAATCCTATCAGTACCTTGGGATCTGCATTCCCTAATGGCAGGTTTCTTGCCTTCAACGACAGGTTGCATCATTGACCTTCGATCGAATAATTATATGAAGTGTTCGACTTGAAATCGTTCATTCACACTTCATGGATTGTACTGAATACTTTGAGAACCATTGTCATTATTGGTGGTCTCTCTCATGCTTGTTAACAATTCACATCATTGACTGGTAGTCAAGTGGTTTCTACCAGGTTCGACTTCGACATAATCAATCACATGGATAGAATCGTACTAGTTCGAGAAGCAAGAATCAAGACCCTAGATCTAGTTTCCACCATCCAGGCTGCGAGGAGTTTTTTATTATTCATGATACAGTAGACTACTTATAACAGATGGCTGCGCCCATCCTGTGTCTACTAGTTATGTAATTGTAAAATCATTTTTGTATCAGAACATGTAGTTAGTTTTGATATGAATATGGGAATTCCTACCTTAGCGATGATATACACATATATATATATGCTTGCATTGAATGTTTTTTCAAGATTTCAACCGGTGTTCCTGTAGCCCGATCTTTGGAATGATAAAACACTTCACTCTTCAAAACTCTTCAAAACTCTCTAGACTTCTCACTTTAGGGGGAAATCTATTACACTAAATTTTTTCACCATGATCTATCTATATGGGTTCATCACTACCTATTTATTGCTCCCTTAAAGGTCTAAAAACATAAAGTTCCTAAATCAAGTCTTGGAATTGGAGAAAAGCTCTTAAAAATCCTAAAAAGCCTAACTCCGCACTTTTCCTAGTCATTTCCTAGGGTATCATGGTTTATTGCTATAAAAATTGTGGCACATCCCACACATCCTGCTCATTAAAACTACGGACCCCCGTAAAAGGTAAAATAAAGAGAAAAGTAAGTTCTAGAAGCCCAACTGGTTGAATATTCTCCCAGCTGGGGCCTTCTAGAAGCGTTATCTAGTCGAGCTTTGTCGCTTCCATTCACGAACCTTTATCCCTTAATAAATGGAGCTATCCCTTGGTTTTTGGAGCTGAAATCCCATGATAAGAGGGCTTTATACCTTCCTTATTGGAGCTGAAACTACCTCCCTTCTGCTATAAATTGAGACCATGTTTCAGCCTCAAGGGTACTTAGAACTTGGTAGTTTTGAGGTAAATTGATGAACAAATTATACTCTCCACATTTGGCATCATTGGCATGAGAGAGATTACATAATCATGACCATAGTCTTGTGCTGATTTAGAGAGTTGGAGTCTTGTCAAACTGAGGAAAACGGCTGTTCGGGACCCCGGAAGAACCTGTACAAACATCAAGGCATAAAGGTTGTAAGGTTTCTTATTTTATTCAAAGTTAATACAAATGGATTCTATTTTCTCATTGAGTTGTTCATCTATCTTTTGAATAATTTAATTCTTGGATTCCTTGATCACTAAGATAGATTATTGCTTTTGAATTATCATATCTTGCAGATGCTTTTGATCTTGTTTTCTTGTCTTTGATTGCAGATATTACACACTGGATCAATATCTTTTGGAGCGACTGGATTGAAGACCGAGTAAAGTGTTGGAATTCAAGTAGGAGCATCTCTCCGTAAGATAATTAATAATTCTTAAGCATAATGGTCTAGAGAATGGTCTACATTTGTCTGTTTGTTTATATATATCCTTAGGATAATAGGGAGATCGCTTCTGTCCACAAGAGGGATTTGTCCGTCTAACAAAGAAGAGAAAAGTTGTTATAAGTATTATTCTTTATTCCAGTCTCATTTATTTGCTTTCTTGCTTCTCTGGTCATGATGGTTTTGTATGCAACACATTGGGCAGCTTTATGACCAAAATTATGACATGAGAAACATTGTCCATTAAAGAAGAAATTTATGCGATCATGAAAACTTCTATTTATGTTTACCTACTGATTGATATTTCTATTATTGTTCTTCCTTGTATTGAAGTGGTCATGCTTTACCTGTGTAGTCTCTTTGTTCTTTTTCTGAGTGACAAAATGTTGCAGGCTAGCTTTAGGTACATTTAGATAGCTTGGTGCTGAATATTGAGAGGATTCTCCGATATATCCAAGACCTGTCTTTACAATAGCAGAGCGTTGTACCTTGATAATTTTATCTAAGGTTTTAGATCCTTTAGAAAATATAATATTTAAAGTTTTCACTTTCTCAATTTCTTTTCTTAGACTTACTATTTCATATTCTAATTTCTCATTGTGCTTCTCCTTTTCTATAAGCTGATTTTTTAGAGTATTTATGGAAATTTTGTTTTCTTCCAAACATATTTTGAGATGATTTATTTCTTCAAGAAAATCATTTTCTTCTAATGCATCTATAAAAGTATCTTTACCCTCACTAGAGTCTTTTTCAAAAGCCATGAGTAGTCTAATATCTTGATCAGATTCTCCTTCTTCACTATTTGATAGACCATCACTATCTTCATCAGTATAATAGTTTTTTCTATTGATAAATCGTTTCTTATTTCCTTTTGCCACTTCCTTTCACTTTTCATGATTATCTTTATTGGGGAATTTAGCAGCACAATGACAAAATCTTCCACAAGAAAAACATTTAAAAGGAAGCTTACCTCTGAACCTTCCAGTGCCAAGTTGTAGCTTCTTTACAAAATTTATCTCATCTTCTTCTGAAACATACCCTGATCCTTCTTGTTCGTATATTTCCTTTCCTTTTGCAACAGCTTTAAAAACAACTTCTTTGACTTCAGATGGACCTCATTTCCTCATTTCACATGCAGTCAGAATCCCATGAAGTTGAAAAACAATAAGAGTTTTTAGATCCTGCTTCTCTTCAATAGCAGAAACTTTTGACTTGAATTTCGGAGTTAGAGATCTTAAAACCTTTTCTACTAGAGTAGTGTTAGTTATGGTTTCACCTAGATTTCTCATACGATTTCCAATATCATCTAGACGTAAAAATAAACTAGCAATTCTTTCCTCATTATGCATTATGAGTATGTCATATTTAATTATGAGAGTTTGGAGTTTAGCACTTTTTACCTTGGCATCACCTTCATAACTCATAATTATTTTGTCCCATATCTCCTTTGCTGTATTCAACTGCATGAATTTGACAAATTATGATTCAGTCAAACATCCCAATAATGCATTGACCACCTTTGCATTGGTTTCATAGTTCTTTCTTGTAGTTGGATCTGTTGGAACTGATGCTGGATATTGATAACCTCCTTCAACTATAGCCCATTCATCTGCTCCAAGAGACTGAAGATAGGATCTTGTCCTTGTCTTCCAGAAGATTAAACTGTTTCTGTTGAAGAGAGGAGGGCTGATATATGTTGTCCCATCTTGATTTCTCATCTTAGTTGATCTTCCTTCTAGCGATTAAGCTTATTTAGAAGGACCTACTCTAAAACCAATTATTGGAAAAAACACTGAGAGGGGGGGGGGGAGTGGTGGTGGTTGAATTAGTGTTTATAGCTCAAAATTTTACTTTTTCTTTACTGAATTCTATACACGACTTTAATGAACACAACTCACGTATACATGTGGATATACCAACATAAACTTGTGTATAATGAGATAAATTTATTGTTAGATAAACTTTCAGAGACAATATTTAACTCAAATTATCAGTTATGCATCATATAGTTAAGCAGTAAATATGTGCAGCAATAGCCGAATAAATCATCGCACAAGAGAATCACACATGAACATTAAGATTTAAGGTGGAAACCCAATTCGGGAGAAAACCACCGCTGCTGTTGTCTCTGTCTTCAATATTTATTATATGGAAAACTGCTTACAATATTGTACATATGCAGACTCGTATCAGTACGCAGGCATCTACCTGTAGAAGGCTGCAACCTTCTCTCGTTCTCTAGCTGCTAGTGGAAAGGAGCTACAACCCCTTGATCTCATTTACCAGCCACTACTGGAAGGGAGCTCCAACCCCCTGATCAAAACACTAGCTTCTACTGGAAGGAAGCTTCTACTTCCACACTGAAGGCTTTAGCCCTTAGAACGCCTGCAGACCATGTTTCATCAATTTTCACACTGGATCCCACAGCTTCAACACAACTCATCATAAAGATCATCAATAATATACTTGACCCAAACTTCAATCAAAATAGTGAGATTACTGTAACCAAAACACAGTAATAAACCCAGATTTCAGAATCAGCATGTAGACATAATCTCAACCTTGATCATTCAATATCTTAAAATGCATACGCTACTTTTCTTTATCGAACCCATGTGTATACATTATTTCATTCACACCAACCTGCGTATAGATCTGAGAATATTGATCTTCCAAAATATGGTTAGTCTTAGAACCAGATTTGAGGCTTTCAGTTAGATATCTTTTCAATATTGCATACCCCTTAATCAATCAGTCATCATTAAACATATTTACTCACTCATTGATCAGATTTGTACATATTCAACTTAGTAACATATACAATATTCAAGCAATCCAGATCTACATGAAGACTTCATTGACATACAATAGAAATATAGTAGCAATAATCAGATAACCTCTGCAGTAAGCTTCAGAAAACCCTGACTTCCATACACATTTTTTTTGAGACAAATCCGCGTATATACGCGCTTTTATCGAGACGAACTAGCGTATAGATCTGTAAATATTAATTTTGCAAAATGTTTTAGATCTATTGACTTACCCAAATTTCTTCACTTCACTTCAGCAAACATGCACCAGGTCACAGATCTAATCATATCTTCAATAGATCAAGTACATAGTTATTCCAGGTCTAGAGATCTTGATCCATCATTGTATCCAAGGGTGCATCATAGATTCAGATCTACCAATAAAACAGAGATCATCTCATGCAAATATACTTCATAGAGAAGTATTCAATAACAACCCTTACACATGCACACGTTTGCACTATGATATTCTTCTCCTTATATAGATTTAGCCTTTACCAATACCATGAGACAAAACCACACCACTACTGATGGTATTCTTGTACAGGATAAAATAGACGACACAACGCTCAATACTGTGGGCTAATACCATGGTAATGCCCCTTGGTATCATAATTTTAGAGCGCAAAAGGCACACACAACTTTGCTTTTTCGTACCAGCGTGTATACACGAATTCTCTTCATAAAAACTGCATATATACTAATTCTGGATGTATACGCGGGTTGCCTGTATACCAAGTAGCATATAAATTTCCTCCATACGCGGGTTGCCTTCATCAAACCTGCGTATACATTGAGAAATATTTCTTGATTCATTTTCCTGGCACTTACTGGAATTCCTTTCTCTGTCACATTTGAACTGACCTGTAGAAACATTATTTTTACATCTTTAACAAATAGGTTGCTTATAAAAGGAAATTGATCAAGTAGGTTAACCATCAAGGAAAACTTCATCAAGTAGGTTTCCATCAAGGACAACATATTGCATCATATTGCCAACAGAAAATGCTCAAGAAATTCAAAATGAAATATTGTAAACCCATCCTTACTCCGATGGTAACAGGTTGAAAATTGAGCATAGATGACTCATCTAATGATGTGGATCAGAGGTTGTATAGATCTATGATTGGTAGTCTTGTATATGTAACAGCCTCCCGGCCAGATGTTAAGCAAGAAGTTGGACAAGTAGCAAGATTCCAAGCAGCACCAAAAGAATCACCTATTATTGCTGTAAAAAAAATTCTTCGATATCTAAAGGGCACAACATAATATGGCTTGTGGTATCCCAAGGGTAAAAATCTCATTATACAATACTTTACATATGAAGATTGGGCAGGAAGCATTAATGATCATAGAGTACTAGTGGAGCAACATTCTATCTAGGTTTTTGTCTCATATCATGGTTGAGAAAAAATCAAACCTCAATCTTGTTATGTTCAGCGGAAGCCGAATACATTGCAGCGGAAACTTTTTGTACTCAAGTCCTTTGGATGAAACAAACTTTACAAGATCTTCAAGTACAATTAAGTGAGCCTATTCCCATCTTTTGTTGTAACACCAGTGCCATCAACATCTCCAAGAATCCTACCATGCATTAAAAAATAAAACACATTCTCATCAAATATCATTTTGTTAAAGAACAAGTCGCTGAAAATAATATCAAACTTGAATATGTTGGTACAGAAGAACAAATTGCTGATATCTTCACTAAACCTTTACCTCGTGAAGCATGCAAATATCTTTGCAAGAAGCTTGGTATTCTCCCAAGTTCTCATTAGATTTTCCTTATTCAGAAAATAAAGGGGGAGTGGAAGTGTGTACAGGTCCACAGGATGGTTGTTTGTCATGGGGGGTTACCCTTTGTCATTGATATCAAAATGGGAGAGTATGTTCTAGGAAGAGGTGTCATGATCACAGGGGGAGTACTTGTGCTGCCATCAATGCCAAATTGGGAGATTGTTAATTAGTGGTTGCCATTGATGTCAACCCAAGCAGCACCAGGGGCAACCCCGATCTTGCATGAGAATTTTGACTTGAAAAATTACTCTATTCCGAGTAATGGATATTTGGGATGGTTTCTACTTGTCAAGATTTTTTTGTTGATATATGGCATGCCACTTAATTATTCATGGTTTGAGAGATATTAGTGTTTGAAGTTAGTAATCCTAGTTTTTGGGCTAAAACCCCATGGGGTTGTGGCATGGCACTAATCATTGGTTGTGGTCATTGAATAGTTAATAATTAATAATTTTTTAAGCTCCTAAAATCCCTACAACTTTCACTTGTTGAAGACCTTCTCAACCTAAGCATTTATATAAATTGTGACCCTCGTATCCTCCTCATGTAAGGATTTCGCTACTAAAAACAAGTCATTGTGGAATTTTTGCTATAAAATTATTTATGCAAAGCTTCAGATGCTGAAATAAAAAACCCACTTGGAAGAAATCTTGATGAAGCTTGTGTCTGAATTTCAGATCTTGGTTTGTTATATTTTCGGTTATATGATCTGTGGAAGTTAAATTTTTTTTGCAGGCTTCTGAATATCATCTCAAAGAGGAGACCTTGGGAAAATCGTCATAACTCTCTCTCTGAGAAGCAGATTGGAATTATGTAAAGAGTGGAAGATAGTGCATATACTGTAATTTTTATTATTATCAATTTCAGAGTCGAAGGAGGAATTAATCACACGTGGCATGCCGTAAAATTTCGCTCTACTAAACTAGTCCATAATTAGGTCATTGTGAGCGATTGGGCATAAATTTATCTTGAATAATCAAAATCGGGTTAGACCTGTGGCATTGGAAAGAAGACTCAGAGGGCTACTACAGGACCGAACATCACATATTGGGGGTCTAAAACCACAGAGATACTTGAGATTCAATATCGAGCTCCTAGAAGGAAAGAAAAAGCTAGATCATGTGCTGTCAAGGGCTACAAAGGACCAGACTTTCTAGGGTAGCAAAGCAAAGCAAGATGCAGAAAAATGATGCAGAAAAGGTAAGATCTAGGTAAGTATATTCTATATATGCATGTTCATCTCTTAATTGCATTATGTTCTTTGTATTCTAATTTGTTGTTTTGTTTAGCACTAACATATGCTCTGCGTGATGAGGCAAGTTTTGCTATTATCATGTCATGGGTATTTCCTTGAAGAATTTTTGTAGGTATTATATATTCATCAAGATAAGACTCAATGCATGATCTAATGTTCTGAAGAGTGAGAAAGGGTAGCATGACAAGAGCAGCAAGAAGTTCAACACGTGAAGTCTTCATGTGGGCAACAATGCATATAGTCATTGTAAAGTTATCATTGTACCGAGTCATTGTAAAATCATCATTATAAAATTTGTACTAGTGTCTATCTGCCAAGAGTTGAAGAGGCGGTGTCGGGAGGTCTAGGATCATCATTAGGTGGTTGTGTCATAGTCGGGGTTATGGTCTAGCATGTCTTATTCTTCTACATCATTCTATATCATTGTAAAGTGGACCATTTCCCTTGGTACGAGACTCAATATTTTATTCTTCTATAGGGTGGTAGGGTGGTGCTAGGGTGAGTTGTAGCTCATTGGGTGTTGGGGCATCCGTTCAGTTGACTAGTGAAGAAACTCAGGCGTTGGAGCGTCCATCCAATGGGAGCTGGAGAAGAATTATTTTCTAGATTATAGGAAGTTCGAGCTTTCTTTTCAATTGGAGTTGAAGATTAAAGAATTATTAGAAAAACATTCAGATGGTTTTTTTTCCCTGAGGGGGTTTCCACCTTAAAAACTATGTGCATTGTGTTCTTTTGTTTACTGCTATCATTGTACAAAAACTAATAATAATTGAAGATTAACTAATGCTCTCAAATATTAGGAATAATACTAATTGAAAGGAATATTGATTCATCCCCCCTCTCAGTATTTCCAACAAGACTCAATGGTAGAAACAAGGGAAACATGACCAGTGGAATACGACATGAACCAAAGAGGAGAAGATCCTCTAATAGAGTAGGAGCCTTTAGGGAATAGATGGTTGAGCTTAGGGACTTGGAACCCGAGTTAAATATATACAATGCATAAATTAGGAAGCTCTCCAGGAAACAACGAGAATTGATCAAGTGGAACTCTGAATTGCAAAAACAATTACAAGAATTGACATATCAAGCTAAATCCTTAAAAGGGGAAATTATATTGGAAAAAAATCCTAGAAAGTCTGAGAAGGAAAAGAAGTCCATCGCATATTGGTCTTATGATGAGGATAATTTAAGATGAGACCATCCCCACAAGTTGAAAAAGAAAGGAAATGACTCCTTCGAACCACATGAATGTGAAGCTAGAATGAAAAATGTTTGGAAGGAAGTCTCAAACTGATTTTGTTGCATATGTATATACATATAGGGGGGACATGTATGTGTATGGTATGATGGCTAAAAGTTCCTTAAATGCTGGACTCAGGATATTGAGCTAATTTTTGTGATAATTTTATTTATATGTATGCTTTTAAACTTTAATTATCTGATTGGTTATTAATTGATTATTGTTGTGGATTTTATTTTCTTATTGCGATTTTTCCCTTTGTTTTTCCTCTTGCAATGCCCGATATTTTTTTTTAGTTTTATTTTGATTTACATCCTTAGGGGCCTTGGAATAAGTTGGTTGGGGTGGCAAGAAAGACATGGATTCTTGAGGAAGGGGACAATGCATGATTTGCATGGATAAGAATATGTTGAGAAAAAGGTAATATGGAACACTATTGGGAAAATTGGCATGAACATAGTAACAAGCACAAATGAAAATGTAAGTAGATTGAAATTTCCACATGACAACAAGGTGAAAAGAAAAGGAAAAATGAGGAATTTTGGAAAATAATTTCACTGACTAATGCATGCCTTTTCTATACTCAAGGAGCTACTAAACCCTGGATTTATTTGACATAAGTCAATATCTGTTATGAGCATGATTAAGTGGACATTAAAATGACATGAAGGAAGTTCTCTTACTCTTGACCTTAATTACACATGTACTTATGTATTGTAAATATGACTATTTAAATTCATTTAATAATATGGATGGCATAAACAATTTCCTAGTTTAATGAAGAATGTATTGAGAAAAAGGGACTTCCTACTGATGAGAACATGACTCTTACATTGTGCTCATGCTAATATTGTGAATGTGGGAAAAACAAAAGAGGCAGTATGGATTTGTTTACATGAATAGAGATTGTGTGGTCTCTGGATTCTTTGTGATATTATGTAATGTGTTGAGTCATGTCTATATGTGCATGTGTATATTTTGTATTATGTTATGTGTATGTTGTATTGCACCACATGCATATGTGTGTGTGTGTGTGTTGTGTAATGTGTTTGGGACAGGTAGGTATGGGAGTGTTTGGGCCTAAGAAGGTGAGGGACACACCTATGTTATCCCATTGAGATATTCTGTGGGGTTTGGTGGTTCTGTATTCACACACACACACAGAATATATATATATATATATATATATATATATATATATATATATATATATATATATATATATATATATATATATATATATATATATATATAACAGACCACAAATGGGTAGCTTATAGTGAACGTCGAACGTTAGTGAGAATGGAGAAAGAGTATAAGTTTCTTTTTTAAAATTAGGAAAACTAAACCTATGTGAATATGAGGTTGAAGAGAAGAGAAGGCCATTGGGTGCTTGTTGGGTTTGACAACCGACCCAATATGTGTGAAGTAACAAGAAATCCAAAGGTAAGTATTAATATTTCATTGATTTTATTAATTGTGAACATGACTTGATATTTTGATTTATGATAATTGGTTCATGAGCTAATTTTGCTTGCTATGGTAGGAAACAAAATAAAATTGTAAATGTGACCTCATGAATAAGTTGTTAATGAGGTATGAGTTAAAATTATTGCACTTTATTTATGATGCACCTCATGGAGATTTACATGCTATGATGTAGGAAATCATGGAATTTCCTAGTTTGGGTGGATGAAATTGGATGCAAGGTGAATAACATAAGCTTGAAGATATAAAAGTGTGCAACGAAATGCTAATTATATTAGAGATTTCAGGAACAAGGTCATTTTGGGAAACTAACACCAATGGTGCCAACTGATTTCCATAAAGTATGTCATGAACGATATGAATATGATTAAGGCAAAGATATGCCTCATTTATAAAGACATTTTCCGAGGAAAGGAAGCCTTTCCAAAGGATGGATCACCCAAAGAACCAGGAAGCAAATAAGGGGTTGCATAAACTTGGAAGGTGAGTGACTACACGAAAACTGGATCACTCGAAGGACTGGGAAGCAGAGAAGGGGATGCCAAAAAATAATATTGGTATTTAAAGAGTCATAAGAATGGTTGATTAGAATCAGAAAAAAATTAGGAGTGTTCCAAGAAGCAATGGGTCAAGAATTGTTCACTAAAGGAGAAAGGAGCGCAAGGATAATAGCGCTGGATATTGGAGGTAATAACACTCTAGAGAAAAGGAATGAATTCAAGTTTAATTGGGTGCATCGAAAGCACCAAAGTACTACAAAAAGGGCCATTGGGAAATGGCATGCAACATATCTTTTTTGTTTTTTGAATAAGTGGATCTAAGAGCTAGGTATAAAGCCTAGTTCTATTTGTTTCTCAGTTGATAAGAACACCAAGGACAATGTTCCCTTGAAGTAGGTGGGGTTTGTGACACCCCTGTTATACTTTTCCCATGATTTTTGTAATTTAATGATACTATGAACTATAAATGAATTTATTTTTATGTAATGGCCTGAAGAGTGGGACCACAAATGCATGGTATAAGAGGGAAGAGGAAAGATGAACCTAGGTGGGGTTAACTAGCACCTTTAATTAATATTATGGTGCAAATAATAATAAAAAGAAGAGGACGAGTCCAAGAGAAACATGAAGAGACACCCTTAGGAAATAATAAAAAGGAAATTTCACAACAATGTCAGGGTTGGATTTCGTCTTGAGACAACACATGAGAAGTGTTGTAGAGACCGACAAAGTGGAGGGATTGAATTCCTTGGGAAGCGAAATTGTGCCTTGGAGGAGCTCAAGAAATTCTAAGGAGTATGGGAATGAGTGCTTGCCAAGAATTTTTTGGGAAATCACTTAGTGTTCTTGTTGAATAGCTGAAAAAAAGCTCGATTTTATAAGAAATCCTTGTCCACTTTGAGCTGAGCATGGTCTCCTGCTAAAAATATTGAAGAAATTCCCCTTAGATTGTGGATTTGGCTTGGGTTGACTGATGCAAGTGATTTTGGATGTAGTGTGTCTAAGGTTGGGTGGAAAATTGAAGTCCCACCTTTAGTTTTTCCATTTGTTTTATTGTAAATGAACACATTTATCTTAGAGAGATGTGAAATTAAATATTTCCCTTGTGGAATTCAACATGTATCTTTGAGAAATGTCACATGGCTGTAGGATGCTACTGAATGAGGTTCATTGACTGAAATTCTTGAATGCTACGTAGTTCTTATTATAAGTTTTGTCATGCATTTGTAAGTTAAATGCATGAAGTTTCTTTATAATGCATGTGGATATCTTGTTTATGTTTGTGTGCTGATAACTTGCTTAGCTCTATAGTGAGGGATGCCATTCCCCTGTGTGAAAATGAGAGGTTGATTCCTTGATTATTTTCTCAAGAAATAGGTTTATTTCTGTATCTATTTCAAGCATGTATATTGGCCTAAATTCCTATGCATGGAAAGACAATCAATCTCTGTTAATTCAATTGAATGACTGCATTAAAATAATTTGGCTATCAGACCTTGTTTAAAAATTGAAAGCTCAATAGGGATAACTGAGTATATATATATATATATATATATAATAAAAAACTATGCATGGTTTATATTCACTTATAAGCGAAGGAGGAATGTGTCAAAGGACTAGGTAAAAGCCCAATCATTCATATTCTCCCCTGTAGGATGCGTGATGCTGGGAGTCTGCAGGATTTTGGAGGAATGGGTTCCAAACCTCATATGTATTTATAATCAGGTGCCTTGACCTAACATTCAAGCAAAATTGATCTAGGCCATTGAATTCCATCTCACATTTCAAATTTAATTGGATGACTTTAAAGGTTTTACCTAAGAGGTTTCAAATTGGGATATTGCTAGTAACTCCTGAGATTTAAATTGTGCGGTGACATGGCACCCATTAGCCTTGCGGAATTTGGATCTGTGCTAAGGAGGTTGGATGGGCTAGGTGGAACATGGTTTATATGTATATTTGTACTATTCTCAGGAGGTGAAAGGAATGATTGTAGCACTATATAGGTAGGCCTCGCCATCCATCCCCGTTACCTCGAATATTTGAGACATAGACATCCCCGATATTTCCATCAAGGCACTCAAGGGAAAACTCCCAAGATTTTATCCCTGAGATGAGGTGGCTTGTCGGTCATTGTGCTAATAAACCTATGCAATAAAGTGTAAAAAATACCCCAAGTTTCTTTATCATATGGACGACACGAAATGCGAGGGATTAGAGGTGTAGTGGGACCAGGCCACAAGGGAATTCAATGTCACCCCAATGATTTTAAAACATGACGTCACTTCAGTGAATAGAGACCATGACATCAACTTGGCGAATAGAGATCATGACTTCACCCTAGAATCTCGACCCCAAAAGTTTTGAGATGAGGCACAGTTGATATCGTCGGGGCGATGTGGGGATGGTGGAGCCTAGGTGTGCAAGAATGTGGGCGGGCTATGTAATGCCTAGGTGGAGGGGTAAACGGTGGTGACCAAACCTCACACAATTTGTTTTAAACACGCCCAAAGGATCGACTTGGTGGCATTGTTGGAAATACTGAGAGGGGGGTGAATTAGTATTTATTTTCAATTGTTATTTTTTTAACTTGAAAATTCAATATCTCACAAACTATTTGGAATTTTGGGGCATGTAGGAGCTCATTGGAAAGAGGGAAAAATCCTCTTTAAGATGGTCTAGGTCCCATTGAGAAAATATGGCTTTAAGGTGGCAAAAAATATTTTTCTTTGTGACTGTCCTTAAATTTTATGCATATAACTATTGGGACAGCATGAGGAATGTTTGGGACACTATGAATTCTCCATTGTTTGGATTATTCATCATCATAGGATAATGTAGGATATCCATGTCATCCAATAATAGTGCAGTGATATGTCACCCACCATAGTGCAACATTTATTAATTTTCCGTTAGGATATTTACGAGTTCTTCTTGTCATGTCTTTCCATTAAGTGATTTCCAAGTCCTTCATGTCATGTCTCCAATCATTGTCCATGTCATTAATACCTTCATCGAGTGTCATCACGTATGATATCATCAAGTGTGGTCATTCATGTCTAGTCCTTCAATAAAAAGGGTAAGGACATCATCCGGGTTCTACGACTTCTTTATCAAGAGCAAGTATACATGATGTTATGGTGTGTTCATGGTTAGTTCAAGCATCTAGGAAAAGACATCTTCTTAGTGGCTTGAAATCATAATGTCATCATTAATACCTTGTCATATTCATTAGTGACATCCTTATCAACCAAGAGGGACTTGTCACCATGAGAAGGGACATCGTCATATTATGCATCACAAGAATATTTGCTATCCCAATAATGCCATATTGACATCAATGACAACCTTGATTAACAATCTCCCCCTTTTTCATTGATGGAAATATTATTGCCCTTCCAACATTCTCTCCCCCTTCGACATCAACGGAAAATGGGGTGCCCAAGTACTCCCCTTGTCAAGTTGCTTTTTTTCTTCATCAAGAGTAGTTCTTCATAGGTATGTTACTCCAACTGTAATGGTGCTCTTCCTTCTGGCAATGTGGTCCATTATTTCTTCATGTGATGAACCAACTCCCCTTGTCTGAATAAACTCCTCTAGCTTATTTAGATAAGAAATATTTCTGCCTTGTGATCAAGTGGAAGAAATCTTCAACAATAGTCCATCAGATAATTATGTTATCATGTTCTTAAATGGACTTTCTCCCAAGAGATGATCTCTCAAAAGATGATTGTCCATGTGACTCATCAAGAATTTAATAGGGCCTATTCATGGATAGCTTCTACAAGAATGATTAAGAATCATAAGCTGCCCCTGAAAATATGCATGGTCTCCTCTGGGGAGAGTCTCATTATCAAACACTTGGAATATCAAGGATGACTTCATCAGATCAACAACATGTGTTGTTGGCTGGAGTGTTCAAGAGACTTTCAGATTCAACTTGCTTCCTTTTCCATACTTGTGTAACTTTTTTCTCTGGCTTGGTTGTCATGGTTTTAGCTTGTTTAGGAACCCAAGTCAAGTTACACTCACGTGCCATATGTCCAATGCTATGGCAATTGAAGCACTCTATCTTGTTCATGAATAAGAAATCATGAGTTCTTCTTGCAAAATTTCTTCTAGGAGATTGATGGGGACCATTATATTTGTCTTTGTGATATGCCCTACAATCTTTTTCCATATGCCCAAATTTTGTACATGAATAGCAATATCCAAGAAATATACTTTGGTACCTGGGAGATAAAGAGTTCCTTGAAGTACTTATGAAGTCTTTTTGCCTTGGAATTCTTTGATGATATTCATTACCTTTTGTATTTTTGACATTATCTGCAAGTCTTCTTGGAGTAGGATTTCTTATAATGTCATCTTGACTCTCGCCTTTGCTGGAACTGAGATTATCATTTTTTCTTGGCTTCCTCAAATCCTTGTTGTTTGAAGCATTATCATTTTTGCTTGAGGGTTCTCTTGCATAGCCAAGACTTGATTTATCAAGGGGTTACCTTTGATGACTTAGGATGTCATCTAGGATTTGAGAGCTTTTCAAGTTCTTATTCAGCAAGTCAACTTCCTTTTTAAGAAAGACAATTTCTCCTTTCAACTTTTCACAATATTCATCTTTCATAACTAGTTTCTTCTTCATTTCTTCCATCATCCTTGTTGCTTCGTGTGCTTCAATTTTAAGGGAGATGATATTTGATTTAATTATGAAGAGTTATTCATTCTCTTTTTCTAGACTGCTCTCCATTTCTTCTTTTATTCTTGTAGGTTCACATGTTTCAACCTTGAGAAGATTGATGTTTGATTTTAGTTTGAAGATTTCTTCATCCTTTTCTTCTAGTTGGCATATCATGGTGTTTCTCTCCTTTTCTGCTTCATCAACTTGTCCTTATATGAACGCCAAAGTTTCGATCATCTTCTCATCTCCTTGTGCTTGTTTCCTTGCTTCTTCTAGTTGAGATCTAAGAGAGGATACCTCTTCCTTGTATTGACCAATCTCTACTTCAAGATTGTTCATGCTCTTAAGCCTTTGTTCAAGGTTGCTAGACAAAGTTTCTTCCCTTTTCTTTGCCTTATACAATTGATTTTTCATAGATATGACTTCTTCATGATGCTTTCTTTTGTTTTGATGAAATTCCTCCTTATGTTTGGCGAGCTCCTCATCTCTTTATTGTACTTGAAGCTTGAAAAGGTCAAATTCCTTCCTTGTATTGTCTTGGTCACCATATTGTGCTTTCTTCTTAAGTTCCTCATTTTCCTTTTTCAAACTTTTAATCTCTTCCATGGAAGCCATAAGTTTATTCAGGAGATCTTCTTCAAAATCTTCTTTGTTCTCTTCATGTTCTTGGTCTTCTTTAGCCTTGTTGTCATCTCTCTTATCTTCAACTTCATTGGCTGATTTTTGAATTCTTTCTTGTTTTCCATCATCTTATTTACTAGAGATCATTGTCAATGCTACATTTGAGTGAAGATCATGAAGCTTTTCCCATATGAATTTTGCTTACGAATATTTTTCAAAATTGGCCTTCACAGAATTTGGTAACCCATTCAAAATTTCCTTCATTGCTCTTGTATTATACTCCTTGGATTCTTCGTCCATTGTGTCATTAGTAATCACTGATTTCCAAACTTCAACTCCTTCAGTCTTCAAGGAATTCTTCATTCTTGCCTCCCATATATCAAAATTTCCATTGAACAATGGAGCCTTCGAAAATTGATTGACTTCAATTTCGATGGTTGAGGAAGACACATCTTTAAGAGGATTGGAGACTTTCTTCCTTGGATTTGCCATTTGTGTTCTAATGATCAACCTTCAAGCTGTTAGGCTTTGAGTGAAGTCACTGACTTTGATACCAATTGTTGGAAATACTGAGAGGGGGGTGAATCAATATTTCTTTTCAATTGTTATTTTTTTAACTTGAAAATTCAATATCTCACAAACTATTTGGAAATTTGGGGCATGTAAGAGCTCATTGGAAAGAGGGAAAAATCCTGTTTAAGATGGTCTAAGTCCCATTGAGAAAATATGCCTATAAGGTGGAAAAAAATAATTTTCTTTGTGACTGTCCTTAAATTTTATGCATATAACTACTGGGACATCATGAGGAATGTTTTGGACAATATGTCTTCTCCATTGTTTGGATTATTCATCATCATAGGATAACGTAGGATATCCATGTAATCCAATAATAGTGTAGTGATATGTCACCCACCATAGTGCAACATTTATTAATTTTCCATTAGGATATTTCTGAGTCCTTCTTTTCATGTCTTTCCATTAAGTGATTTCCAAGTCCTTCATGTCATGTCTCTAATCATTGTCCATGTCATTAATACCTTCATCAAGTGCCATCACGTATGACATCATAAAGTGTGGTCATTCATGTCTAGTCCTTCAATATCAAGGGTAAGGACATCATTCGAGTTATACGACTTCTTTATCAAGAGCAAGTATACATGAGGTTATGGTGTCTTCATGGTTAGTTCAAGCATCTACGACAAGACATCTTCTTAGTGGCTTGACATCATAATGACATCATTAATAGCTTGTCATATTCATTAATGACATCCTTATCAAACAAGAGGTACTTGTCACCATGAGAAAGGACATCATCATATTATGCATCATAAGAATATTTGCTATCCCAATAATGCCATATTGACATCAATGACAACCTTGATTAACATGCATGGTAGAGTGGGTCCTCCATGTAACCTTGAAGGTTATTCACTAGTGGTTTCAATGGGGATTGAAAATTAAATCCCCAAGATTTAATTCCCGAGGTGAGGTGGCGTAAAGGGGTTTGTGTGCCTCATATTCATTATATGTGGTATGTATATATTTGTGCCTCACGAACCATAGAAACGATGTTATGCATATGCGAATTTCGCATGAATGGGTCGATGACTTCCATGTGGGAAATGAATTTTATGCACACGTGGGAAGAAAGTGGGGACCATGTGGTACAATATAATGGTGTGGCGTTTTCTAGTTGGCCAAGGTTTGAGGGCTTATATCTTTTTATCTGGGAGTTAGATTGAGGAAAATTTATACCGTTGGAAAGGTCTCGACAAGACAATTGCAATGATGTTGTCCATTTTAAGTTTTGAGGGGTTCGAAAAAGATAGAAAATTTAGACCCCATTCCCATAACTGTACTAGGGAGATTGCGTCAGCATAGTAAATTCCCTCTTTTTATCGTTGTGGGGACTATACGTGGTGGGGGGATGTGTTACAGTTCTATCTTCCCATAAGGTATATAGAAAAAAAGTGTGCCACTGTCTTAGCTTGTCATCTATGATTTTCTTAAGAGTTTTAATCAATTGTTTATTTGTGGATTCAAGAAGTTTGTTTCCTTGTGGGTAATATGATGAAGAGTAGGAATTCTTAATACCAAATTTGCTACAAAAGAGAGAAAATTTTCTTGAAACGAATGTAGGTCCATTATCTGAGATAATGTGAATATGGGTTCCAAATCTAGGAAGAAGGATTTCTTCAAAAAAGTTAATAACTTGGTCATCCATTGTTTTTTTAAGGGGAACTGCTTCAAACCACTTAGTAAAGTAATATGTTGCAATCAAGATAAAAATGTGTCCAACTGAGGATGGTGGATTTATGGGTCCAATAAAATCTAATCCCCATTTGAAAAAAGGACGGGTTGAGATGATCGGTTTTAGAAGCATGGATGAATATTGCAGTCTTCCCACTGGACGTTGACATTCATCACAAGATTTCACAAATTTAAAGTATCACAAAAAATATAAGGTCAATAATAACCAGTCCTTAACATCTTGTAAGTAATATATTTTGTAGCAAAATTCCACCTACATGGTCAGATTACTGATTTGAACCATGTAATGATTTAAGAATTTCGTTTGAAATTTTATCATTGACACATCTTAATAATATACCCTTTGGATATTTTCAAAATAAGATATTTCCAATGAATACAGATTTAGGAGGAAGTAAGGCTTGAATGGAATTTACTCATTTAGGATCTATGTTAATTCTAGAATTGGAGACTATATGTCCAAGAAGCTTTCTAGATACTACTCCAAAAATAGATTTTCAAGGATTCAAAGATATTCCATATTTTTGACAACAAATAAATACCTTTTGTAAGTGATCAAAATGATTGGTTCGTTGCTTTGAATATATTGTAAGATCATCCAAGTATACTTGAATAATGACTCCAATCATATCATAAAATACTATATTCACACCCTTTGAAATGTACCCCTAACATTAATAAGAAAAAATGCCATTTGATTAAAAGCACGAGTTCGCCACTTTGTGGTGAAGGGAGTCTTGTGCCTATCGTTTTTCTTAAGTTAAATATGATTGTAGCCTAAGAATCCGTCTAAAAGTGACATAATATGAGCACCAACTACCTATTATGCGATCAATTCCATGTCTGGGAGTGGAAAGTTGTATTTCACACTAACTTGGTTGAGGGAATGAAAGTATACACAAAAGCGAATTTGGCCATTCTTTTTCCTTACAGAAACTAGATTAGCTAGCCATTCTAAATATTGTTAGACACACACATGGAGAAGAAAAAAATATAAAATATAAGCATTGAATGCATTACTTCACAATGATACACATGTATACAAGTCTATTGACCCTTGGTTTCATATTCCAAGTGGTCTCTTGGACTCCCTTTGACTGTTCAATTTCCACACCAACCTTTAGAGGATTAGGTGTATAACAATCTCCCCCTTAATCTGAAGGGGTATGTATGAGTCCAAGAAGAGAGTTGTAATACATATTGTGAAAACATTCATGGAAGCACTAAGTTGAATGTGCTCTCTGAAATGTTGGTATAAGGTGGTGGTTTAAGGATGACCACCAAGACTGGAACAGTTAGTGCAGTTCTCGGAACTCTTCCAAATGTGGCAAGAAGCTAAAGTCTTATGCTATTGGAAGTGCTCCTAATGATTTGAAGAGGGAGACCTTCAACCTAGAAAAGGGAGGTCTACAAACTGCATAAAAAGGGAGAACCTAAACTTGAAAAGGGAGGCCTCAACCTGAGGTGGTTTAAGGATGAACACCAAATATAGAATGCTTAATGAAATTCCTGGAACTCTTCCAAAATTGGAAAGTAACTGAAGTACTATTTCTAGAGGAAGTGTCCCCAATTATTTGAAGAGGGAGAAGCTCAACTTGAAAAGGGAGGTCTCAACCCTAAGAGATGGTTTAAGGCTGACCACCAACCAAAGGTATGCTCAGGGGCATCTCTGTCTCTGGCTACAACTCCGAATCTGGTATGTGTTATCACTCCATAATTTGTAATATTGGCAAGAACAAATGACAGAGGACAACATCAAACCACTTTGGAGTCTAGGACCTAGCCTTCCTAGACTCAGAGAGGGCTCTCTCTATTTTTTATGATTTAACTTGATGATTATAAATTGATAGAAAATAATTAACTCAGAAACATACATAAATCATGCATAATAAAGCACACACAAAATAAAGGTGGAAAAGGCAGAAGCCTCATGGCTTCCTCATGTATTCTCTCTTATTAAAAGAATTTAATTTACAATTTAAATAGATGAGAGAAATGTCTTAAGATAGTCCGAGCTATCTTAGAATCCTTTGGTTGAGATAATTTCTCACCAAAAATCCACCAAGATAGGAGTTCCTAAACAAACTCCAATATTTGAGGAACAACCCAAGAGTTAGGCACATATTCCTAACTTGGAATATTTAATTAATTAATTTATTATTTTGGATTTATTATTGTCATTTTAGAGAGGCTAACATTCCCCCCTTCAATGACAAATCAAAAACATGAACGAGGAACCATATTCTAAGTTCTCATGTTGATCCTCAAAAAACATTGCCTGAAAAACCGCCAAAGCTGGATGCTAAAAAATTGCAATCTGAAGAGACCATGAGTCAGTTGCATGTTTGATTCATCTCTGAATTTCGCTTGAAAACTCCATCAAGTGCCAAGTTGCAAAAAAATCCATCTGTCCTTTGCATGAAATAATCATCCTTTGTCCACTGACAAAATTTTTTCAAAGCCCACTGGTTGATGATGTCAAAAACAACTTACTGTTGCTTTTGCTGTGTTGAAAACTGTTCACTTCTTCTTTGATGTCGAGTGCCCACTGGAAAATTTGTTGATGCCCACTGGCTGCTTTTGCTGGTTTTTTCGAGACTTTCAGTGTGACAACCATTGTCAATCTCATTGAAATTTTCCCCCCTTTGTCAACTGAAAGGAGAGACACTTCTCTTGGAAAGTATTCCTGAACTCCCCCCCTTTAGGTGTAGGAGTTTTACACTATTGTACTCCCCCATTCAACTGCATGAGAGTACCATCATATTTTCATTTTTGGCTGCAGTATGTGTGATCGTATGTGGTTGTAGAACTGAAGCAATATTTTAACCATGGATGACCATTCCCAAGGGTCGATCCATTCATAATGTATCTTCAATCTGGCTGATTTGTGTTGATTGCGACATTTTTCTGAGGAATGATTGGACTTGCCACAATGGCTATAGGGATGGATATCAAAACAATGATCTTCCATATGACCGGTTCTCTGACAATGAGAGAATTTCGGTTTGACTTCAACTTCAGGTTGTGTGGAATTCTATTTTTCTGCAACTTTGGGTTGCGTGCATTGTCGGTTGTCTGCAACTGTCTTTGAATGTGCTGAGGGGATCTGTTCAAGAAATTCTGCACTGACGAACTGAATGGGCTTGGAATAATCGGGAATATGTATGTTGGCATCATCTTGGACATATCCTAAGCCTCGTCGATTCTTGTTATTGTGAATTTCTTCCCAGGGCTTGATGATGGGCTTGGAAGAAATTTGAACTGGAACAACTTCGACACTTGAAGCTGTCTGAATGAATGAATTATCATCGGAAGGGTTCAAAGACTTGAAAGTATCACTCTTTTCTTGCAATTCAATCCTTTGAAGTTGCGACTCGAGTTGAAGAAACTCAATAGTTTCATGTGTTTGTTGCAGATGCCGTGAAAGATCAACAAGAGTTTCTTTGCTGACGTGCACCATGTCTTCATTGCTTGAGATGATAAAACTGTGAAGAATGTTTAACAAATGAATATGTTGCGCCATCTGAACTTGCGCACTTGAAAACATGCTCGCTTGTCGGAGATGTCGTACTTTGAAATGTTTCACTTGAATGGCAGGCTCGCTTGAATGTGGCTTGAATGGCACGCTCGCTTGATTTGTTGCTCACTGCGCTTGCTTGGAACTCTTGCTAGAATTTTAGAATTTTCTTGCTTAAAATCTGGAATTCACGCTCGCTTGATGATGATCGTGTTTGTTTAAGCGCTCACTTGACTTACTTGATGACTTCACACTCACTTGAATGAATAGCCATGCTCTCTTGATGTTGATCTCAACTTGCTTGATTGTTTTAACTTGTTTGGTTGCTTTGTTGGTTGCTGTAATGAACATCACTCTGGCTCGCTTGATGGTTTGATATTTGTACTGACTTGATGCAAATTTCTTGAAGGAATAATCACGCTCGCTTGCAGGAGTTGTGAACTTATTGCTTGCTTGATTTAAAAACTCATGCACTCACTTGATTTTTATTAAAGGAAGGGTGTCGAACACCGTAGACAATGCACCCAAGAAAGCTTACAATGATTTGAAATGGATCACTTAAAACAATGAATTCACTTGTTCTTTTAAAAATTCATTAACAATGAATTTTTAATGATTCACTTAAATCAATGAATTTTATTACAAGTTATTTAAAGGGATTTGCAAGAACATTGATGAAGACTTTGCTGTGAAAAGCATTAACTTGACTAAGTGAATTTGTTGTTTGATGTAGAATGCTGATGTAGACAATCTTCGATTATATGTTGTAGTTGTGCAGATGCATGTGTTGATCTTGTAACTATTTTTTTTTATGTGTTGTGCTTGCTGATGTATGCGATATTAAATGAAATCATTGATGTTTCACAACTAGACACAAATAAAAAACAACAACATGAAGCCATAAAAAACATGCGCCATCAATCACACATGGTGTACCTAAGATCCCATTATTCAATTTCGGGCGGATCTAGGGCACATCAACACCAAAAAATGATATCTTTATTAAGTATTGAGTACACAAGAAATCTCCACCTTCAAGTAATGAAAATGGCAAGCTCACAACCTTTAGACACAATTGGTCTTCAAAATATGGATTTTCACCGACTCCATCTCTCTCAAAGTAAAACAATACTTTGAGTTACAACAATGGCTTTCCCTTATCACTCCAAATTTACAAAATATGCACCTTATCACTCCAAATATTTCAAAACATCACCCTTATTACTCCAAAATAATACAAAATTATAAATTCACTTTATAAAAAGTGAATCAATTTTCAATTCTATTAACTCCACTTTTCACTCTACTCACTTATCACTCCAAAAAAAATCACACTTATTGCTCCAAGATTACAACAATAATAATTTCACCTTATTTCTCCAAGTTACAACTTATGACAATCTGCACCCTTATCAAAAAAGAAAAATCTTCTTCAATCCAATGATTGAAAAGTAAAATGTTGAACACATACAATGAATTTAATAATTGAAAAATAATACTATTCAGTGGTTACTCATTTCCCATTCTGTGGGGTCATGCTACGGACGTGATTCCAAAGCTGACTGTCCTCTGGAAAATTTTCCGTGAAAATACAAAAGCAATCAAGCCATGATTCATAAAGTTCAATATCAGCAAGATGGGATTCGACCTTTCGATCCCACTGCTCCTGCTCTTGGTAGTTTGTCAGCGCTATTTAAGTGATGAAATCAGCAACAACGATAGCTTAGCCCCAAAGTCTCCGACACATAAATATTCATGGAATACATCGAATTTCTGGCACCGGTCACCTGTAGAAGGAAGAAGAAAGAGCAGCAGTGAAGCAGTTCACTATCTTCCAGCAATTTGTCCAGATATTGTTATTCGAGAGGCACGACCTGAGGATTATTGGGAAGTGGCAGAAACACACTGCAGTTCCTTCTTTCCTGATCATGGATTTCCAATGGATTTGGTTCTAAGAGCAGATAGGTTGGTGGCTATGTTTTCCATGTTCTCCATACCTCCAGGTTGCAGAAAAAAATGTCTAGTCGCTAGCAATAGCAACTTTAAAGAAAATCATTCTCTTGAATCTGAGAGTTATGAAAATGTAGAGGCCAGATTGAAACTGCCTCTGAATGGTGGAAGGGTTTCTGGAATTTTGACAATAGATACAATAGCTGAATTTTTACCAATTATAAGAAGACCACATCTATCAAATTCTTCTACGCCATCTAAACGAATATCGACCAGTGCAACCCGTGCACTGCCATAACTCTATGGTAAAACCTACAGTAGATTTCTTGCGCTCTCAATTTGTTTTCAATGTTCCACAGAATCCGGCAATCTGCGTCCATACTTGGTTCATTGATGAGATAATTTGATTTTCCTGGTCCAAATCTCTTCCATTTGTATACCTGTCGACATCTGACACCTGAATATTTGTTTGATATTCGAACACCCTGTTTTCTTCATTACGAGTTCCAGCAATGTCTTTTTTTTTATCAATGTGAGCTAGATTCTGCTGCAATTGTGAGATCCGACTCTCTCCACTCGTTGAATCCATTGAAAAGGTGTTGTAGCTCAAAGAAATAAGAGCCCGTAACACAAGAAAGCACACAAGAGAAATGTACAACAATATAAATATTCAAGAAGAAGCTGTTTCATCCAAATTTCTACTGTATTCGAAACATTTCTGATAAGAAACCTCATCTGTATTCGAAACATTTCTGATAAGAAACCTCATCTGTCACTAACCTACCCCTTTTGAAAATAGAAGCACAATTTTGCATTGGTAAATATGCACGCTGTGTAAATGATGGCACCAGAACCTTCACGACTGCAGGTTCTCATACCAAATCATAGCGCGATATACGCAAAGAACTTGGCCAATGCTCCGTCAATGCTTGGTCTCTTCTAAGCAGATTGCTTGATCATTATTTTTAATAAAAATCACATACACACAGAATCTCCATCTCCATGATCCACTATTTTCTTAATTTCCATCAATCCACTCAATTATAAAACAAGACAACAACTCACAAAAAAAATAATTCATCAGATATTTATCTGTGATGTTCAGGTTTATGGCTGCAAAATTGAAGTATAGATAAATTAAAGCAATTCATCAATTATTTGATTTGAAATGGAGCGCACAGATCTATAGAATCAAATGTTACCTCTGTGTTACGATTTGAGTAACGGAAGCAATCATGCACTCTTCAAAAACATTGACATCTCACACTTCCGCTCAATTCTCTTCTTCAGATTTTGTTTCTTCCACTGCACTGAAAACTATCCAACAACACTAAGACGCAATAGCTATGATACCACATGATAGAAAATAATTAACTCAGAAACATACATAAATCACGCATAATAAAGCACACACAAAATAAAGGCGGAAAAGGCAGAAGTCTCATGGCTTCCTCATGTATTCTCTCTTATTAAAAGAATTTAATTTACAATTTAAATAGATGAGAGAAAATGTCTTAAGATAGTCTGAGCTATCTTAGACTCCTTTGGTTGAGATAATTTCTCCCCAAAAACCCACCAAGATAGGAGTTCCTAAACAAACTCCAATATTTGAGGAACAACCCAAGAGTTAGGCACATATTCCTAACTTGGAATATTTAATTAATTAATTTATTATTTTGGATTTATTATTTTTATTTTAGAGAGGCTAACATAAATGATGATATTAGGTTAGTTACAGTGACGGGGGGTTGTTTATTTTGATTTATTTTGTTGGTTGGATGATTAAGGTCTGCAGGGACTATTCCATTGGGCTATGGAGTCAAAGGCTGGAATGGCGCATCAACATTCAAGAGCATCACATGGCAAGCTAACTGTGTTAAATGTATCTTTAGAGCTGTATGAATTATGAGGTGAAAGAAATAGTAAGGTTCAGTAGTGAATAAACAGCAGTTAATACTTCTTTAATCAGAGTTCAGCAGAAAGCATTAAGATTGTAAATGCAAACATAATTAAGGTGCTCCGACAACAAATCTTAATCTAAAATTTCTGATTTACAATTAGATCAATAGATGCATAACAATGAAAAACAACGGAAACATTTAAAAAGAGAAGTAGCATATCACCATTTTAACACAACTCAAGAATCTTGAAAATGGTCTTTGATTATTGATGTCCAGCTCCAAAATTACAGTGCTCCAATATAGTAGTTCTTACAATGCAGGGGCTAACAATATCCAACTTTCCAACCACTGATACTGCTAAGGTATGCAATATTTATCTAAATACTAAGTCGGTTTCCCTACTTACTCGACAACCTTTCATTGATTACAATTTAGTAGAAAATGGAAAAGTGTGGCCATGCAAGGCCTGAACAGAAATCTCTGACAACAAAATCGCCTCTGGAATTAAATTTGGGCAACTCTTCGTAGATCCAAACGCTTCGATGACTCTTCAGAATATCAAAAAATAAGCTTGGAGGTGGTTGTGATGGTCATGAAGAGATAGCCAGTGGTGGCTTTGACATCTCGCCCTACTTTTCAGAAAACCGACATTTGGTAATTAAATCTGGTGCAGTGCTGACAAATTTTCATTGATTGGTGATGGTGTTAATGTGTTCTACTAAATTTTCCGCTTCTTCTAGCATAACATAATAATTTTGTATGAACGCCATTTTCCCGACTCGACCTCCTCGGTCTATTTCCTTGCGACTATGACGTTCAGCCTCGCCCTGCCTTTTTCCCCTTGACGGGTCCTACCCGAGTCTTTCTATCGTGTTCTAGCCTATTTCTTCATAAATTACCCAACTCGACCTCTTGCATTCCTTGTTGGGGCTTATTCCACCAAAAGTCCTTTTATGCCATGTTTTAGACTATTTCTACCGCATCTGCCCAGACTTGAAAATCCTTATGCCTTTGCTTTGAAATACATCACATTCGCGCCAACATCGCACTTCACATGGCGCAAGACAATTTTTCTTAGCACTTAAACTTTAAAACTTGAGATACACGATTTGCGATCGGGCCCCATCGCATCGCACATCGCACTTCGACGAATTTAACATTTACCTTTGCAACTAAATTGTAAAACTTGCAATGTGTAGTGTGCGGGTCAGGGCCATGTCATCTTCCATGTCACCTACCATGTCATCTGCCACATCAGCTTACCATGTCACCTTGCCACGCCAGCTTACCATGTCACTTTCATATCGCACTTCAACTATTTTAACTCTTAACTTCACGCTTATTATTTAAACATTGTGATTGCGACCGAGTCCCATCGACGTCGTATATTGCACTTTGGATACTCTAACATTTACCTCTCGCACCCATCTTTTAAGATCTGCGATTTGCGATTGCGATCGAGAGATGGACTCCATTACAAAATTTCTCCGAGTGGACAAGTGAAATTTAGTTAAGAAATGGTAAAATCCCGCCCAAACCATAATATGAAGGATTTAAAAGCATTCAAGGTGTATAAGAGGGAAATATGTGTCGCGAAAGTCCCGCATATTGCACTTCAACGACTATAACATTTACCCTTGGGCCTATCTTGCAAAACTTGCGATGTGCATATTGCGATTGGGCCCCACCGTCTTCGCATATCGTACTTTGGATATTATATCACGAACTTTGCACTTATCTTTGGAAACTTGTGGCATGCGATGAGAGGTAAAGGGTTTTAAGGGGGATAATGGTTGGCTGCGACGGTCTTTTATATAAAATCCGCAGTTGGTTTTCGGAGGGGTCCTAAGGTGGTAGGTGGTATTCTGAAAGGGGGGTGTGAAATAACTGTGAGTTGACACATAGGAGTAGGGCCTGGACTTGAAACTGCCCATTTTAGACCCCCCCTCATGGTTAAAGTTCGAAGGCTAAGGGGGGTGCGAAATGCATCGAACACCGTCAGGTGTGGAGGTGGGGAACATAGATGGTTAACGCGGATGGGTTGGAACAGGAAATGTGAGGTGGAGTCGGGGTATGAGAGCCGAGGGAGTAAAAATGAAACTTAGGATAAGAGGAATAACAAAGGGGCGAGGCTAAAAGATATGCAATGTGGTCGGGGACTTAGGATAGAAACATAGCATAAGGTCCCAATCTTGACAAAAATCATCCCTTTTCATACCTTTAGAGAAAAATTTGAACTCTTCAGTTTGATTACTAGAAACAATCAGGAAGATTTTTATGCTGCATATTTATAGCATGAACTTTCCGTTTCTTCTTTTTAAATACCCTGTTTATTATTCTTTTGTTTCTCTTCATATTTCTTTGGAAAATACTTTGGATATTGAAATCTATGTACAATATGAAAAATTTGCAAGAGAAAGTACACAGTCACCTTGTGATACTATAAATGACAGGGTTCTAACAATGGCTCCAGCTGGGGATGGCAGCTCCTTGAGGAGGTGTCAAGAACACAGTAGTCTATTAGCCTGATCCATTGGGTTGATCCCACAACTTGAATCCTGATCTGTCAGGCAACTTAGTGACTAGAAACTAGCTGATTGTTCCTCCTGATGTTGACTGATAAAAATAGACCACATGCTTGGCCGACCATCTTATTAACATACTGAAATATGAACTAAAACTAAAATTAAACTTATCCACTACAATCCGTCAAGCTGAACATACTGCTGCACCTCGAAAACTTGAATGATGAGACTAGAACTGTGCTAAAACTAAAGTCTGAAACACACTGATCTGAAAATGAAAAGAAATATAAAACTAAGAATTGGAAAGATGCTCAGAGTGATGAGCTTATTTTCACACCTACCTACCCTAATCTAACTTTGAAGTGATATATACACTAAGTGAACTCCTTTATCCAATGCAACCAATCAAGTAAATGACTACGTGATTGATTCTTGTTCACTTTTTTGAGTAGGCTGAAAAAACAAAAGGGCCACTCCCATTTTTCTTTCCTTTGAGCAGCAATGCTTAAAATTTTCCTTAAAATCTGCAACATACCATCCCTAGAATAACATACTCCTTCTTTAGATGATTCTAAGAAACCAACAAAAGGATCTTGGAACAATACCTGGCCCTGGGGATTTAAATAAAAAACTTCATCTAGGGCTGCTCCTGGTTCCACTTTGTCATGCTCAGGGTCCTTCTGAAAGAGAATATCTGCATATTCTTCATGGTCATCTGACATGGAATCCTCATTATATACCACTATGCTGTCCTCAGGAAAACCTGATATGTCTTGAATGATTTGGTTGAATTCGGTTGGAAGGCCATTATTTTGATGAATAGGAGCACTTTCTGGAAATAGGCCTTCTTGAGAAGGTAGAACAACATCAGTATCAATATGTTCTTCTGTTTCTTCATGAGAAAAAACTTTAGTACATAAATCAATATTAGAACAAATAGAAATAATCTCCTCATTACATAAAACTTGAGATGCTGGCTTCATGCTTAGAATCTGATTAATTTCTTCTTTAGTTAAAGGAGGAGGCAATCTTTGTTTTCTTTGGATTGAACAAATATTGATTTATTTCTCTTGTGAAGACTTATCATGAGGCTGAATGTCTTCTTTAGCCTCACACAAAAGAGTAGATGAATTATCATTTTTCCCCACAGAGATATCTTGTGGATCTTCTTTCATTTCCTGATTTCTTTCATTTTCAACTAACTTCTCTTGGTTGTCATGAAAATTAACTTGAGAATGAAATTCATGAATTTCTTCTAAGAGATCCACATAATGCCAACCTCCTAAATATTCATTAATATTTACAAGGTATTGTATGAGATCCTCAGCTTGATCACAACAATTTTCAGCTAATGATAAAGATGGATAATTTTCTTTATAATGCTCATAAATCACCTTGTGGAAATATTTTAAAGAAAACAAACTACTAGGGTTCAGACCTTCATACCATTCCCTTGCTTTCCCTTCTAATGTTACCATGAACATCTTCATGAGGCAATCCTCATGCCATTCGACTTTGAACCTCCATGAGTGTATATGAAATTTAATGAGATGTAACAAAGCATCATCAACCTTCTCATCTTGAGAAATAGGAAGATTTCTGTCCCAATTTACCTGAGGCATTTTGTGTGGGAATCCAAGAATGTGATCTCTGTTCATTGGAGCATACCTACATTATCAGTCAGTTAGAGAGTGGGGTCACTGTATATTCACAACCAATCTGGATTCTTCTACCAGTGGAGTCTTTAGGCCAACTGAAAATGGTGGAGTCGCCAGGTGGATGATTTCAACTTTCTTGTGTATGGCTGTTATCCACCATCAACAACCGGATACCAATCTTGGAACACATTAAATCATACAATATTTTGACTGGGGTTTCTGAGTTCTAATGAAATATTAAGTTTTTTCAATAACTCAGTCCCTAGTATGGTCACCATTATGTTATCACTCCGTAATTTGTAAGATTGGCAAGAAAAAACGACAAAGGGCAACATCAAACCACTTTGGAGTCCATAACCTAGCCTTCCTAGACTCAGAGAGGGCTCTCTCTATTTTTTATGATTTAACTTGATGATTATAAATGCTGATATTAGGCTAGTTACAGTGATGGGGGGTTGTTTATTTTGATTTATATTGTTGGTTGGATGATTTAGGTCTGCAGGGGCTATTCCATTGTGCTATGGAGTCAAAGGCTGGAATGGCACATCAACATTCAAGAGCATCACAGGGCAAGCTAACTGTGCTAAATGGATCTTTAGAGCTGTATGAATTATGAGGTGAAATAAATAGTAAGGTTTAGTAGTGACTAAAGAGCAGTTAAGAATTTTTTAATCAGACTTCAGCAGAAAACATTAAGATTGTAAATGCAGACAGAATTAAGGTTCTCTGACAACAAATCTTAATCTAAAATTTCTGATTTACAATTAGCTGAACAGATGCACCGCAGGGAAAAACAACAGAAACATTTAAACAGAGAAGTAGCACATCACCATTTTAACAGAGCTCAAGAATCCTGAAAATGGTCTTTGATTATTGATGTCCAGCTCCAAAATTACAGTGCTCCAATATAGTAGTTCTTACAATGCAGGGGCTAATAATATCCAACTTTCCAACCACTCATACTACTAAGGTATGCAGTATTTATCTAAAGACTAAGTTGGTTTCCCTACTTACTTGACAACCTTTCATTGATTGCAATTTAGCAGAAAATGGACAAGTGTGGCCATGCAAGGCCTGAACAGAAATCTCTGACAACAACACCACCTCTGGAATTAAATTTGGGCAACTCTTAGTAGATCTAAACACTTCGATGCCTCTTCGGAAGATCAAACAATAAGCTTGGAGGTGGATGTGATGGTCACGAAGAGATAACTAGTGGTGGCTCTAACATCTGGCCCTGCTTTTCAGAAAACTGGCGTTTGGTAATTAAATCTGGTGCAGTGCTGGCCACTTTTCATTGATTGGTGATGGTGCTGATGTGTTCTACTGCCTTTCCACTTCTACTGGTATAACATAATAATTTTGTATGAACGCCCTTTGCCCGACTCGACCTCCTCAGTCTATTTCCTTGCTATCGTGACGTTCAGCCTCGCCCTGCCTTTTGCCCCTTGTTGGGTCCTACCTGAGTCTTTCTGCCATGTTCTAGCCCATTTCTTCATAAATTTTCCAACTCAACCTCTTGCATTCCTTTTCGGGGCTTATTCCACCAAAAGTCCTTTTATGCCATGTTGTAGACTATTTCTTCATAAATTGTCGCACAAACCGCATCTGCCTGGACTTGAAAATCCTTATGCCTTTGCTCTGAAATACATCACATCTGCGCCAACATCGCACTTCGCACAACACAAGACTTAAATTTTCCTTAGCACTTAAACTTTAAAAATTGTGATACACAATTTGCGATCGGGCCCCATTGCATCTCACATCGCACTTTGGCGAATTTAACATTTACCTTTGCAACTAACTTCTGAAACTTGCGATGTGTAGTGTGCGGGCTAGGGCCACGTCACCTACCACTTCACCTGCCATGTCACCTGCCACGTCAAATTACCACGTCACCTTGCCATGTCAGCTTACCACGTCACCTAAGTCACCTGATACGGGGATACAAGGATACAGGGATACGGGGATTCGATAAATCGGATTTGGGTATGGTGACTCCCGGAATAGGATACTTCAAGGATACGATACATTATATATATATATATATTTAAAATATATATATATATATATATATTAAAAATTAGATATTTTTTGCACAAATTCATACAAAATTCATTGATTCAAACATAGATACTCATGAGTCATACATGATCATTGATACATTGATACACCATACATGATAAAATTGTCAAATTTACTCAGAAAGACAAGATTGAAGATAGTAAGATACTATATTTTTCTCATTAAGTCATCAGAATCAAAATGTGTTACATAAGTACACTGCGAATGGCAAATAGAAATATAAAATACAAAAAAAAACTACAGTCTACAAGACTACAAGCTTGAAGCCTCAATGAGTCAGAGTCATCAATCCTCATCATCATAATTAGCATCACTATCCTCATCTTGATCATCATGCTCACCACTGCTCTCCTCTAGCTCTGATGCATCCTCCTCCTCTATCATCTCTGCATCTTCTGGTGTGGAGGATGACGCCTCTACTCCATCATCAAATGTGACAGGCTCTAGCACTGGTGCAAAATATAGAGGGAAAATGCACTTACCGGATGCTCGAATCTCTTTAAAAGAACTCCCTTTCTCCTTGCTCACACTTTCTCCTTGCTCACCCTAGCTCCTTCTCACTTCACAAAATGAAATGGGTGAGAAAAAATGAAGAAAAACCTCACTTTATAAAAGAAACAACGTTTTTTTTTGACTTGGATGTATTCGATTCACCGGGTACAGCGTATCCGTACATGGATACGGTCGGGATACGCCGTACCCTGTACGGATACACCGTACCTGGTGAATTGGGGGCGAATCAGGTATGAATTCGTATCAGATACGGGGATTCAGGATTTGGTGACCCTTTTTGACAAATCCAGTTACTTAGCGCGTCACCTTTATATCACACTTCAGCAATTTTAACTCTTACCTCTACGCTTATTCTTTAAAAATTGCAATTTGCGATTGCAATCGGGTCCCACCAGCGCCGCATATCACATTTAAGCTACTTTAACATTTACCTCACACGGTCATCCTTTAAGATCTACGATTTGTGATTCCGATCAAGAGATGGACCCCATTACAAGCTTTCTCCAAGTGGACAACTGAAATTTAGTTAAGAAATGGTAAAAAGCCACCCGAACCATAATATGAAGGATTTCAAAGAATTTGAGGTGTATACGAGGGCAATATGGGTCCCTCCAGTCCCGCATATCACACTTTGGCGACTATAACATTTACCCTTGGGCCTATCTTGCAAAAATTGCGATGTGCGCATTTTAATTGGGTCCCACCATCATTGCATATCGTACTTTGGAGATTATATCATGAAATTTTTACTTTTCTTTGGAAACTTGTGGCATGTGATGAGAGGTAAAGGGTTTTAAAGCAGATAATGGTTGGCTGCGACGGTCCATTATATAAAATCCGCAGTTGTTTTTCGGAGGGGTCCTAAGGTGGAAGGCAGTATTGTGAAAGGGGGGTGCGGAATAACTATGAGTTGACACGTGGGAGTAGGGCCCGAACTTGAAACTGCCCATTTCATACCCCCCCTCATGGTTCAAGTTCAAAGGCTAAGTGGGGTGCGAAATGCATCGAACACCGTCGGGTGTGGAGGTGGGGAACATAGATGGTTAACGTGGATGGGTCGGGAGAGGTGATGTGAGGTGGAGTCAGGGTATGAGAGTCGAGGGAGTAAAAATGAAACTTGGATAGAAGGAATAAAAAAGGGGCAGGGCTAAAAGATATGCAATTTGGTTAGGGACTTAGGATAGAAACATACCATAAGGTCCCAACCTTGACAAAAAACATCCCTTTTCAGACCTTTAGAGAAAAATTTGAACTCTACAGTTTGATTTCTCTTCAGTTTGATTACAAGAAACAATCAGGCAGTTTTTTAGGTTGCATATTTATAGCATGAACTTTGCATTTCTCCTTTTTAAATACCCTCTTTTCTTCTTCTTTTGTTTCTCATCATATTTCTTTGGAAAATACTTTGAATATTGACATCTATGTAGAATATGAAATTTTTTCAAAGAGGAAGTACATAGTCACCTTGTGATACTGTAAATTACAGGGTTCTAACAGTATGGAAGGTTGTGGCTCAGGCTTGCTTGATGTGGCTTTGAAGCTTGTATATGACCATCATTTCCCCCCATCAGATGCAAGGTGAGATGATGGAGAAAACTCAAATGTAAGACTTTATAATACTCTAGAAGAAATCCGTACATATGACTGAAATATCTTCTTGGTTGTTGAAGCCCATTGCCAAGAAGTGAACCATCCAAGATGAATCTTTGTTTCCTCCAAGGTAGGGTTTATAGATCTTTGTTTCTATGTTACTGGTATGAATTCTTTATTTATAGGAATTGTGTGACTCATAATAGTTTGATAACACCTTTTTAAGCATTTTGAAGACCACACAAATACATCTACGAATTCACAAAAAAAATAAAAAATAAAAATATTTCTATTTCTTCAGAACATATTTCTGACAAGTACAATATTTTATGTTCTTTTTCAGTACCTATATCAACTTGAACAATTTCATCAATTATTTTGATAAATTCACTGTCTAGAATTTCAACCTTAGTAGCATCAGTAGGTGAGAAGGTATCTTCTGAAGGAGCTAGGCCATTGGGATATTTGTTTTGTTCAATATTTATGACCTATGAGGGTTATTGAACTTCATTAATAAGGAAATCATGAATAGTATCATCATATTCAAATATTTTCTAGTATTTTTCATTATTAGGCAGGTGAGGCCTAAAAAAGGATACTACATGACAATCTAGTTTGTTGGACATATCAAATCTATCAGGTCTTGTAGCACATGTGGCTAGGTCATCTAGACTGATGTTCATGCTTAATTTTATGTGAGTAATATTAAAACTATTAAAATTCACAATCATTTCCGAAGCCAAACTAGTATATCATCTCAGAAGATTATTTGAAGGAATATAAATCCATTTAATCGGATTTGTAATCAACTATGAATATCCAAAAATAGCTAGATTTCGATAGTAATCTTAAGAGAATTATTCAAACCAAGCAACATAGATTCAAACTCTACACTGTTGTTTGTGCATGAAAAATTTACTCTATAAGAAAAAGTCTGCATCTTACCAAGATGATTCTGCAAAATGATTCCAACACCATTTCGTTCTTGAGATGATGCGCCATCGATTTTTTTCCCAAACTTGATATGGATCCTTTGGGTAATTAGAGGTATTTCCTCTTGTAACTTCTTCTTCACTGAAAATGGAGTAGATTCCAAGATCATTTTCTACATAATTGGCTCAGGGTTGTGGAAGGTTTTCAATATAAGGGAATATTCTTTCTTCTTTGTAGACTATGATATTCTTAGGTCCCCTAAGGATGATGATATGAGTACCATCCATAGAATAAAATCCATAGTTAGAGATTGTCAATATCTTCCTAGGATAATTATTATAATTACTAACACTCATATCTATAACTTGGTTATTACATGTGTTACATATCTTAGGGTAAGAACACATAACCAAGGTAACATATTTAACTTCCCCTATGGTTGGTTGTTTTGTTTATTAAAGGCCATCATGTTCCTAGACACTTAGTTAGTATAAGATAGTCCTAATTCCTCCAGTATTGTCTTGGACATGACATTAGGGCCTAATCCCCCATCGATGAGACAATAATGAGAAATCTTATTGAAGCTATTCATATACACATAAAAAGGTGGATCCTTGGGTTGCTTATAATTAGTCACAGTTCCAAACACTTATTTTGCAAAAGGGTTTGATGCATCTTCCAACTTAGTAATGGTTACAAAGGAAGCTTGAGGTTTGGTTTGTTTTTCTAGAAAAAATTCAAGATTTCAATCTGCTCGTGAGTTTTGTATAAGTCCAACAATGTAGCATTAGATTCAATTTTACCCAAATCCTCAGTTATGTTATACTTTTCAGTAACTTTAGAAGGATTAAAAGTAGATTGAACTCTTGGATTATGATTTACTCCATCATTACTTGAATTTTCAGGTGCAGATTGTTTGAGGGTAGAATTAACAACTGTAAGAATTATTTTTGGATTTTATGTTATAATTTTGTCCACAAGTATTTATAATGCAAACATCTCCTTCAAACCAATATAAACTATTTACATAAGTATTATTTATAGGAGGTATTTATTTCTTTCCAAAATTTTGTTCTTTACTGGTTTCGATGATTTCACATGTTTTCTCATCGTGATAATCTTCATAAGAAATACACCATGGGTGATTTAAAAGGAAACCACCAAGTGAGGATGTCACAGGTGTACGCTAGGATGTTGATGGAAGACTTGAATTAATTTCTAGTGGAGAGACTTTCCTCTCAAATTATATCATTCTATAGTTTATGTCTTGCATCATTTGCAAGACAAAAAACATTTCCATACTTTTACTAGATTCATATCATGGAAGTGTAGTTCTTAAGTCCTGATCTTAAAATTACAAACAAGATTAAAGAGTCACAACAATATCATTGATATCCTTCTCTTCAAGCCTATTCTTTTATGCAGGCGATATGATATTGTAATAAAGAATTAAGGCATCATGATTATGAGGTCTAATGACATCAAGAATACAATTATACAACATGGTGAATCTTAAATTAAAAGGTTTGATCGATTCTCCAAGTTGATAGACCATATTATTATATTCCTTCAACCAATTTGCAGGGCTTTTCTACTACCCATATGTAGATTTAAACCAATAACATAGTTCAACCCAAGTAGAAAAATAATTCAGAGGAAAGTCAAAGAAATTAGATGCAACGTTTCCTTCTAAGGTATTTACCAACAACCTCATGCAAACATCATTAGTATTGGATCCAATATTATTACAGGAACTAGATAAGGCATTCAAATGCTCTTCAATAATACAACTGCCATTTCCAAAAAACTTGGGTAATTAATATTTAAAATTTGGTAGAGGAGAAATGGTTTTGGATAAATTGAGGCGAGAAGTGACATGCCACAAGGTGGTATTCAATTCTTCTTCAAATTCAAATAATCCATATTTTTTGATAACCTTATTAGGATTGGTAGTTGAAATAACATGTTTTTAATTGTCGTTAACACTTCCAAGAGGCGATGCAACCATCTTGAATGGTGGTAACTGTTAAATACATGTATTTTTTGAATAAGTTTGAAATTGGATACATAAAGTGACCTTTTGAGGCCATTTTTCAGTTGTTTGAGATCTTCCTTTTGACTTTTAACTACTGACAAGGAATCAAATTAAGGGTATTTTCCTCTAACCCTACGTGACTAATGAGGAGTAACAACTGTTTAACAAGAAGAGGAGTGCAATTAACGAGGAGTATGCATTTAATTAATAAAAACATGATTTAATTAGCATTCATTCTTGCTAATCTCTCTCTAAATTTAGTCTCAACAATTGTTGAAATTTGCAACAAGAAAGATTGAAAATGGAAACAAGAAGAGGCTTCTAATTTAATTTTTGCTGAATTAAATTAGAAGTAAATTGTAATTCCACATCACATGATAGCTTATACGAGTTAACTAAGTCACGAAGACTTAGTTAGTTCAGTTAATTTGAGTAGAGGGTCAAACTAGAGGCATGTAGAGTGTCTCCTACTTTTTAGGAGCTCTTGTTGAGTTTATTTTTAGTTGTAATTAATTAACTTAATTTATTTGAGTTAATTCAGTTTAACTAGTTCTAACTGATGGAGGAACTAGTGAGAGGTCAAGTGAATTAAATTGGATTTAATTCACATGTAGTGATCAATCAAATAACTGATAATTCACTCATGCATGTTAGTTCTGAGAAAGACCCAGTTGAGATTGGAGTTAAAGGGAAGTGTACTATTAGTTTTATAATCATAAAATTGTACATGTGGTGCAAGGAGTCAGAGGAGGAGCCTTGATGTATTTCACAATCACTATTGGGGAATTTCCTTATTAATAGGGGCTTAATTACCCAAGAAATTGTGCAAGGAAATAGTGAATCAAGAGGCCAAGAAATTGGTTAAGTATTGAACCAAGATTGCCTAGGAATAAGTGAGACAAATAGAGATAGTGCAGAGAGCTCTCAATCCTAATAGAAGCATTGCATTTTTCTCATATTATTTGACTTATGCAATATTTAGATAGCGAGGTTTTTAGCTAAGGCTTTCCCCAGATAAATATTTGTGTTGTGCGATTGAAATTATTTCTCTATCTTGTTCATGTGATTGTGCGATCGTATTTGGTTTCTGCAATTTGTAGAGTAGATTCAAGTATTTTGTCTTACCATATTACAAATATCAGTTTCAATACACATGGATTTTCTACAAAAAATTCTATGTCTTTAGATATTACAACACAATATATTTCAATTTCTTCTCATGTTTTAGATGTATTTAGCATAACATTGAACAAGCAAGCTAAGATGATATTTTTATTATTAAAGTTAGGGAGAAAAGTAGGCTGAAAGAGAACAAGTAAGGTCATTTTGAAATTTCATTACAAAAAACTTGAGTGACTCAATCAACTTGTTCCAATTCAAGAAGTCTGTCATAAAGATAATTAGATAATAAGATGGAGAAAGCAAGTAACTAACCTCTGTTAAAACTTTTTCTTGTAATTTCTTTACCAAGCATGAGTAAAGATGTTGTGATATATTCATGTTCAATATTTGGTTAAAATGGAGCATCTCTAGTCATAACCTCAAAGAAAATCAAATGAAAAACAAAAATAAAGCAAATGAAAAGAAAATCGGAAATAAAGATAAAAACAAACAAAAGCAAAAACAAAAAACAAACAAAAATGAAAAAGGTGTAAAAACAAACATCAACCCCAGTATGGTTGCCAAAGAAATGTTGATGTCCGAAATAAAAACATTATTTTTCCAACATTTTTCGAATCCTTAGTGGGCTAGACCAAGAAAGATGGGAACGTAGCCCATAATTTATAGCCTTCTTTATATATTACAACATCAAGAAACAACTACGTAATGTATGAACAAAATTAGCTTTAGTATGGTTGTCATATTTACATGCACATACTAGCCATATATATTGTCCAAAATCACGAAAAAAATGAATCAAAATTTCTACTATAGCATGTATTTAAAAAGAGGAAAAACATAAAATACATAGAACCTTGTTACCATAATAGTTATAACCACATTAAATGAACTCAAGAACACATGTCTACCGCTGCATGTATTTCAGATAAAAGTTTATCAGCATGAGAGACATTATGTGCAAAACAAAAGAGATTGTAATTAAAAATGTGAAGAAAATAAATAGAAAAAATAAGACACATGATGACAAGACAATGAAAATATCCTTTATTGAGTACAATTGAATTTTTTTAAAGATATAAGGAGCCCAAAATTGAAATATTTTAAATAATCTGTGACGTAAATTTTCTTCACCAATGACAACATTTATAAACTGTATGAGTCAAATGCAAGTAGTAAATAATAAATATAGCCTTGGCCTTGCTACAACTGGCTCAAATAAGACCTTTTGTATATTGGTATAACTACTGTAAAAAAATGCTAATTATCAGTAATGACACATAAACAACAGTGATAATTATCATTAATGACCAAACTAAAAGTATACCTTAATCAACAAGACAAAAATTACAAGCCCCCCTTCGTTGCTACTTTTTAAAAGAAGTCTTGTAAAAAAAGCTTCACGAGATTCAAAATATCTAAAAAAAACTGACCAAATTATCCCAAAACTAAGAAATTACGCTAATTCATATCACACTCTGTGTGAAGACAATTCCCCCTTTTCCTTCTTCATGCTTTTATTTGTAATTGAGCTCCATTTGAGACGGTTATATCTATTACACATTTTTTACTTTTCTTCAAGGTTACTAATAAAACTTACTCACAAATGAGTAGGAAGGAAAATGACTTAAGTTATGGACTACTTTATATACAAGTGGCAACAAGACCCACTTCCATATTATCACATCATCATATTTTCAAAATATCCACATCATGCATGATAAGGACCTTCTACCTCCCATATACACATGAATTGCATTATGACCAATCATCACATGATTGAATTTTCATTCAAACTCTCTCTCTCTCTCTCACATGATATACCAAAATACGCGCATAAGCACTTGTCCATATATTTTTGATAGTAAAAATAAAACCATTATCAAAACTATCATCGAAATAATTGCAATTGAAACTTAATATACGTCCAACATTTAATTAGTTGTCTTGTAAGTCAAAATTTGTATGAAAAATAAGCTAAATTATATGTTGTTCCAAGAAAAAGATCATCAATTGTAATCACTGGTCGAATTGTAGATGACTCTTCAAGATTTTCATTTGAATTCACTTCCTTTCCCTTCCCTCCTTCATCAATAGGTGCAGCTATAGAAACATGATCTTTATTGAAGTGTTCAAGATCAACAATATGATTTTCAAAATTAGGATTGGAAGAATTTTCTTGCAGAGGACCAGGACTATCTTGATAAGAAGATTGGGAATTGGATCAGGGAATGGATGATCAGTAGGAGTAGAAAAAACATTTAATTTACAGTAGGACTAGGATTTTCTATTGGAGTAACAATAGGCACAACATTTTTAGGATCAATGTTAGGCCTTGATGTTTATAATGGGGAAGATAGAGCATGACTTGTTGAATAGGGAGGATGGTTAGGTACTTGGCATGCAGAACTTACAATAATTTTCCCCAAAATTTTGTATTATACATGAGAAGGATCAAGCAATGGATTATGACCATCGTTTAAATCATTATTCCAAGTATCATAGGGTCAGATTTTTCACAGGAATGTCATTAACATTGGGATGGGGCCACATAGGGGAAGAAGAACCTATTTGAAAAACTGAAGGCTAACATGACACATTAGGGGATACCATAAATAAATGTCAATAGTTTCCAACTGATAAAACTCTTTTGAATCTGCATTAAAATGAACTAAAAAGTGGATTTTCTTATTTCTACCATTTTAGCACACACCATGGGGTTTATTCCCTCTTCCTCGGTCCATTATGTCTGAGTGACAAGAGTGGAAGTTCATATCTTCAAAGATGAGATAAAAAATTAACCATAATACATGACATAAACGAAAATTCAATATTATAACTATGTTAGTGTCGGTATCTTCATCCCTCCGTTAGTGATCAAAATTCTCTTGTTGCATTGCATATTAGGTGTCTCACTCGGTCAGCTGCATTCCATTAGGAGCATGGATCATCTGACGGTAGTGGCTTTTTATACATTTTCTCTCATGTCCTTTACCTGCTGGCCTATTTTCATTCATCCAGATCATCCACACTCACTTTTTGTACTTAAATTTGTAAGAGTCATTTCTAGGGTTTTTAGTCCCATTAGGTCTAGGGTTTCATCAATAAGGTCTTCAAAATTTCCAATAATGGTCAGTAGGCACATGAGGAGGTTGAATAAAGTTCCAGTACTAAAAATTTTCATCATCATATGCCGAGAAATGCATTTTTTCTCAAAACTCTGTTTTGAGAAAAATTGAGTATTTTACCTTCATTTGTATAAATTTAATGTAATTTCATGTTCTCTCATTTGTAAACAATTCCAATGGAAACCCTGGTCACCTTGTAAAAATTCAACAAATCCATCCCCTGCAAGGCAAACAAAAAGAAAATTATTCAGTTAATTAGAGGCAAAATGAAGCAAACTGCCTAAAACAGAGTTTAAAAAAAAGTGTCAAAGGTAACATTACAAAAGTGGGTTTTTAGAGTGGAAAATTAAAAGCCTTTGGTATATAAGTCATTTTCATGTTTCAAAGGGCTCATTTACATTCCAAGAAGAAAGAGTGAGCAAAGGAGAACTGTGATTGGAGAAAGGGAGCAGTTTGAAGGGAAATTGGCAAGTTTTAGGTGCGCGGCGCATTGGCTGAGTGGCGCGACGCATATAACTAGCGTGACACATTGGGTCGGCCTCCAGAGTGTTAAAAACACACAGGCACGATGCATAGAGCCGGCGCGGCGCGTTGGGTTTGTGGCGCGGCACGTAGGGCCGCAAGGCATTTTCACCACGATTTCATTCAAAACTTTGAATTTGCTCAGTTTCCTCTGGTCCAAGTAAGTCAAACAATTTTGCCAATGCCAATGAATGTGTGTTTTATGATGTTTGTGAGGATTTAATAAAAAAAAATTCAAACCCTATTTCCTTGCTCAAGAAATGATCGCTTAGGGTTTGAAAATTAGTTTTTTGTGCCCATCACTCCCTCATCTTTTATTTCCCTCACTATTTTTCTAGTTTCATCAACCCATTTCCCTATCCCCCATATCCCTAAATTCACTCATTCCCTATCCCAATTCCCATTATCCCAAATCCTAGCTACAAAATTCCCAAACCCCAATTACTATCCCAAAGCCTAGAGACTGTCCCTAAAACCCTTTAATTCCCCAAATTCCAATTGGAAACATCCCAAAATCCCCTTTACCCTCTCCTTCATAGTCCCTCACACATTTTCATACACTTAGCAGCAAAAAACCGAGGCACCTAAAACTCCTCACACTCATCTAAGACAACACATACTTTGGCAAACATGGAGTCAGATTCCTCTTATGACAGAGATGAAGAAACACACAGTGACTCTCAAACCAAAGTACATGCACCAAGGAGACCTCACAAGAGTGGTAAACATGTACGGGATGAGCCTAATTCACTTGCTAAGCTACAGGCCTGCCCCCTTGCTATCACATGTTTTAAACAACAGTCTTGTTATCAGTTTTGTGAGATGGTTGCTAGAGTCCAGTACCATCATGAGTTGGCCATATTTTTTGTGCTTCATTTACATAATGGCCAAGTCACTCTTGCAGGTGTGACATTCACCTTGACACCGAAGTCTATCTCCCTAGCAACCGGTATTCCAAATGTCGGAGTGCAATGGAACAAAAGGCAGCAAGTTGATAGGGAACACTATGAGCCATACATCAATTCTGGTTTTTTGAGACAACTCAGCAGAGTTTTTCCTTTTCGGTACCTGAAGGATTCATACGCTCCTTTGATGAAACTCATTATCAAATATTTTAGCTGTGAGGGCCGGTTTTCTCGCTTATATGCCTATCACATCAGATTGCTGATGCACTTTACCAGGGTGAGAATGATGAACCTCCCCTACTTCATGTGCCAAAATATTGAGAAGATGACCAGCTTAGTGCAAAAGAAAACTCCTGAGCAGCAGTATAACAGTATCTATCATTTTGCACTCATCAAAATTGTGGTTATCCATCAGCTTGGTTTGCAGGATATTTCATGGGAGGATTTCATTTCTCATGAGTTCTTCATAGCCCCTCAGGAAATTCTGGAAGCTTTTCATGGGGCAGGTGAACCTTCACATCAGCAGGAAGGTCATGAGACACAGACCGCTAGTGTGCCGGTGTTTGTCACCTATCAGAAGGGCACTAGAAGGTTGTTTGCAGCAGCCAAGCGAGTATTATCTCCACCTGGGGTGGAAGGGGTCTCGCTTCCTTCTTCAGTAGTACAGGTATAGGACAAGGGTAAGAGGCCAATACATGATGAGGGGCCTTCAGGAGAACAGGAGACAGATTTCATCCTCATTTAGGATGATGACACTGATTTGGGCTCACCAAGCTCAAAGTTCAGGGAGATCATTCAAGAGCAGAAGGCGGAAATAAATACTTTGTCCCTCAAATTGAAAAGAGCCCAGTGGATAATCAAATACCTTGAGCAGAGAAACAAACAGCTAGAGGATCAGCAAACCATCTTGGAGCTGCAAAACATACGTGAGAACCGGCAAGCTGCCAAAAGGAGCAAAACCGAGGACATCACTTGAGCAGGAGATTGAGGCTGATCGTGAAACTTGGCTTGAAAGGGTAAATATTCATTTGGAAAAGCTATTGGAGAAGGCCAACAAGGAGAAAAATATGTTGAGGCACATGGCCAATCATTATTGGGTAAGAAATCATGTTTGCAAAGCAAGAATCAAAATTTTGAAGGCCAAGTTGAAGAAGGCCTCAAAGCGTCGGAAAAGGCATGATAGACTTTAGATCTTGGCCGAGGCTTCCTTGGCCCAGCATAGCACATAATGGAGGACACTCAGCCCAAATTTCAAAAAATTTGGGACACTTTCTGCATTTTTGAAAATTTTGGCCTAAAAACAAACTTTTCTGCTCTATGCGCAGCGCCACTTGGCGCGCGCTTTTGATTGGGAGATCCTTTTGATGCAAACTAAATTTTTTTGGATTTTTCATGGAAAAATATGCATGCCTACCTATGGCCAAGAAATTTTGACAGGTTTTGGGCTTCCAGAAGGGTCAAAAACACCCCAAAAATGACCTTTCTGCCCCTTTTTTGACACACAGGAAGCAGTGTTGGGAGAAATCAGTTTTGGAGAAGCAAATGAAGACCAAATTCAGAAATTCCACTTGTGTTGGAAAATAGACAGGAAAAAATTTCAAACAAGCCCACTTGGATCAAATTTGGACATAGGGAAGGCCTCCAAACTCAGCTGCAAACTGGTGCGACGCATAGAGAAATCAGGCGCGGCGCATTGGAGGATTTTGCCTATTTTTGACTCAGTAACTCTGTTTTCCGCCGAGTTTTTGACAGTTTGACTTTCTTACTTCTAAATGTCAAAATCATGATGTAATTTGATGGATATTGATGTAATTTGGTTAAATTTTCACTCATAGAAGTAGATTCATCCATCAAAAGGTGAATTGCAACTGAATGAATCAGTTTCCTAGTTTATAGAGGCAAGCTGTTCCACTGCCTACTTTCTAGTTCTCAGTTTATATTTTGTTGGAACAGCTCCTAAACTTGTGAGTTGGACCCCTGGAGGCTGGGATGAGTTATTTTTTGTCTATATCTTGTGGTTTTTCAGTAATTAGCATGGTTGGACTTTTGGGAATGCTTTGAGCATCATTGTACATCATCTCTGGAGTTTGGCAAAGGAATAGACCAGGGTTTGCAACACTCTTTGGGATTCATGTGGCATTATGCTTTGATAATGTGTTTTTCTCTGTTAATGTAAGTCTACTGGTGTTTTATGTATGTCATTTTCCCTCTTACTTCTTCTTAAGTTAAACAAACAAGGATAAAGGTAGAATTCATTAAAATTTGCAGTGCTCTACCTAGGGTTTGTTTAATTTTCTATGTTTTCAACTGTTTGGAGAGGATCCTTGAAGGTTTCTTGCCCTATTCAACTCTTCACCTTTCTCAACTCTCCATTTCCTTCAAATTGAAAGTGTCAAATCAATTTCCTACCTTGCCCCATTCAAATCTCTGCAAAACTGGGCCTCATTCCCCAGACCCAAAATCTGCCTTTCCCTTTGATCCAACAAAACACCCGTAAAAATCAAATCAAAATATTTTTCATATATACCTAGCCTAAAATCAGCCTTCATTCAAGTCATCTCAAGCCTCACTGATCATTTTTTGCTGAGATTGAAAAGGAGAGAGCCCTCTCCTGATCTGGTAGGGCTAGCTACCAGGTTAAGCATGGTTTGATGTTACCCTAGATTCTGCCTTTCTCAGCATGAGGTAGATTTAGGACATAACAAACTATAAGCACATTCCCCTTTCCTACTGTTACAAGACTCGCATTAAAAATACTGGTAAATGGACTAGGTTACAGGGGAGATGAAGGTGTATATAATCATGGACAGGGATAGCGAGAGGGTATGATATAAGACAAAGTATAATGAAGGAAGCCTCATAAGTATTTCTTAAATCATATATGCTCTTTTTTGTGTCATAGAACATTTGAAACTGTAACATTTCACTTGAAATCAATTTATTTTCATCTTCAAGTTTAGGTCCCTTTCAACTTGTCATATTTTATAGAATATCACATGATATTTTCATTCAAACTGATTGACATTCTTCATATATTTTGATATAGGCAACCAAAATAAGGTGACTAGGTTATCGCAACTAGGGTTTAATCATGTTCGAGAGTTTAAGCATATGAATTGAGATGATCGTGGAAGACAAAACAAACAGTGTGGAGGAGCAATCATGAGAATAATATCCATAGTTAGAGATTGCCAATATCTTCCTAGGATTATTATTATAATTATTAACACCCATATATATAACTTGGTTATTATATGTGTTACATATCTTAGGGTGAGAACACATAACCAAGGTAACATATTCAACTTCCCCTATGGTTGGTTGTTTTTTTATTAAAGGCCATCATGTTCCTAGACACTTCGTTAGTATAAGATAGTCCTGATTCCTCCAATATGGTCTTGGACATGACATGAGGGCCTAATCCCCCATCGATGAGACAATAATGAGAAATATTATTGAATTTATTCATATAAACATTAAAAGGTGGATTATTGGGTTGCTTATAATTAGTTATGGTTCCAAACACTTATTTTGCATAAGGGTTTGATGCATCTTCCAACTCAGTAATGGTTACAAAGGAAGCTTGAGGTTTGGTTTGTTTTTCTAGAAAAAATTCAAGATTTCAATCTGCTTGTGAGTTTTGGCTAAGTCCAATAATGTAGCATTAGATTCAATTTTACCCAAATCCTCAATTATGTTATAATTTTCAGTAACTTTAGAAGGATAAAAAGTAGATTGAACTCTTGGATTATGATTTACTCCATCATTACTTGAATTTTCAGGTGCAGATTGTTTGGGGGCAGAATTAACAATTGTAAGAATTATTTTTGGATTTTCTATTATAATTTTGCCACGAGTATTTATAATGTGAACATCTCCTTCAAACTAATATAAACTATTTACAGAATTATTATTGATAGGAGGTATTGATTTCTTTCCAAAAATTTGTTCTTTACTTGTTTCCATGATTTCACATGTTTTCTCATCGTGAGAAATACACCATGGGTGATTTAAAAGGAAACCACTAGGCGAGGATGTCACAGGTGTACGCTGGGATGTTGAGGGAAGAGTTGGATTAATTGCCAATGGAGAGACTTTCCTCTCAAATTATATCATTCTATAGTTTATGTCTTGCATCAGTTGCAAGACAAAAAAACATTTCCATACTTTTACTAGATTCATATCATGGAAGTGTAGTTCTTAATTACTGATCTTCAAATTACAAACAAGATTAAAGAGTCACAACAATATCATTGATATCCTTCTCTTCAAGCCTATTCTTGTATGCAGGCGATATGATATTGTAATAAAGAATTAAGGCATCATGACTATGAGGTCTAATGACATCAAGAATTCAATTATACAACATGGTAAATCTTAAATTAAAAGGTTTGATCGATTCACCAAGTTGATAGACCATATTATTATATTCCTTCAACCAATTTGCAGGGCTTTTCTACTACCCATATGTAGATTTAAACCAATAACATAGTTCAACCCAAGTAGAAAAATACTTCAGAGGAAAGTCAAAGAAATTAGATGCAACGTTTCCTTCTAAGGTATTTACGAACAACCTCATGCAAACATCATTAGTATTGGATCCAATATTATTACAGGAATTAGATAAGGCATTAAAATGCTCTTCAACAATACAACTACCATTTCCAAAAAACTTGGGTAAGTAATATTTAAAATTTGGTAGAGGAGAAATGGTTTTGGATAAATTGAGGTGAGAAGTGACATGCCATAGGGTGGTATTCAATTCTTCTTCAAATTCAAATAAGCCATATTTTTTGATAACCTTATTAGGAATGGTAGTTGAAATAACATGTTTTTAATTGTCGTTAACACTTCCAAGAGGCAATGCAACCATCTTGAATGGTGGTAACTGTTAAATACATGTATTTGTTAAAATCAATTTTATTGAGGCTGTTAGGAAATATCTTGCTAGAATTCATTTTCACAATGAACGGATTTTGCAGAGAATAAGAATTTTGAAAAATATCTCAAAAATATAAGTTCAACAACATGGTTGAGGATGAGGGGAAGTATATATAATAAATCTTGAGCTAAAAAATATTGACATACCTCAGCCTTGCATTCCTGAAATTGACATTCAACCTTTAAAAAATAGTCCAGTAGTCACCCCACGAATTTAACTGAAGATTTTTACTATTTACCTATCTGAATTATGGCTCTCACCATGGAGAAAATTCATGGTAGTAGAACAAGCTTACAATATAAAAAATGGAGGAAATTTTGGGAGCAAGACTCCCGAACTTCCAATTTTACTTAAGCAACTTACCATACAGGAACAATACCTGAATTATGCTAGATGTAAGGAAATTTGAGCCCATTATTATCCCTCGATCAAAACCTTAATTATGAACCATCAATCAAACAAACTATGATCACATTGATTGTAAAACTCACAACCTCCCATGTACACTATACTATCCATTTGTCTCAACACCGATATCATTTAAGAGTCTGAGTGGTGGCCAAGCCATGTAATTTAAAACATGTTCGAGGATTTAGGTGTGGCAAGGTAAATACAATGTTAGAAAATAAATAGCCACAACGCTTCCTCCTACACCTGACTCATCATTCGATTCATTTTCAACTCACAACAATATTAGTCGTCAAAATCATTCAATTACCGCATGAATTAAATGTGCATGCAAGGAATACGTACTATCCATGCATTCATTCCTTGAATGGCTAAAAACCATGTGTTTTTACAAGCCTCACAAATACCATAAGTGTTATCACGGAGCTTTTTTAACATACAAATTAAATACAACCATTTTTTCTATATAACAGTTTGACCTATATTATTTGTATAAACAAAGTCCACCAATGCAACTTCGAATAATACAATGTATTATCATATAACACTTGCAAACCTTATATTGTATGGGTTACACATAATTCACCATCATGGTTTATATATATATGTTGTATATGCCTTTTGTTTTCCACATTTTTTTTTTCTTTTTCTTTCCTATGTTGTTCCTTTATAGATTTTGAGGTAGAAACTTATTCATAATAATGCAAACCATCAATTTTGATTACATTTATATTTTTCAAAACATCATATGCATACCTTGTTTCATGACAAAAAAATATTAAGTAGTGTTCACCCTCCTTTGGTGATGGGATAGGCCCAAATTTAAAATAAATAAATTGGGGTAATTGTTTAGGCATGACAATGCAATGATGGAGGGTGATTTTGTAACTTAATAACTAGTATCAACATATTTTAACAAACAAGGGGAGACTGCCAAAGACATGCATATCCAATTTCTCATTCCAAGCAATGACCTTGTTAAAACTATAATTGATTCTTATTTTGCAAGTATTTCACAAAATTAAACATCATCATTTAGGTATTCAAAGCAAGGAAGGTTTGTCTTGATAATAAAAATCATAGAACCCTGAGGTTTATGCTAACAGTAGGGAACATCAAGTTTCTAAGCATGATTATAACATATGTTAGCTACATGGAAAAGTGTTCACAATGCGCCTTCATATAATTATTGTGTTGTATTTTTTAGGATATTTGGAAGTGCAACCTGTGAAAATGTAGCTGAATCAACCACATTCAAAATTTTCCTAATGCCTTGTAATAGATAGTATTGAATAAGTAAGCACTCCCATTTCTGCATGAAATTCCTTAGAGGAAAGTTCATCACATTGAGCTAGGTGGTTGCCATAGTTAGATAAAGTGTAATTTCGTCCATCTATTTGTATCAAATAAAATCATCCCATGTTCCTATATCTCTCTCAGTCTGGACTTAATACCTTTATTTACAGTCCTCCTTCTCTGTTTTATTAAATAACTAGCATTATTCTTGAATGCAATCTCGCGCATTAAATTAAGAAATAAATATTATTCTTATAAAGTGTTATCACTAAATTTAAATTGATGGGCTGCTTCAACAGTCAACCTAGAGTAGCTATTTCAGACCACTTTTAGTTGGAACTTTGCCTTTCCAACCTCAGAGGGCTCTCTCAAGGTAATGTATGATGATATTCAATAGACAATATTTGGAGACAAAGATGGCTAACTCTGAATGTATTTTGAATTTTGTTATGCGGGTAAAGGATTTTAATAAGTAGCTACCATTGGGCATGGAGTCAGAGGGAACTCAATTACAAGAAAACATCTAACATGGAAGCTGAGGCATGTGTGTATTCTTACCATAACACAACTAGAGCAGTAAACCATTTGTATACAGGAAATTCGAGCATGATTAAAACAAGAATTCCAAGTGATTATACATAAATCCAATTGCATAAAAATAAAATATATAGGTAACACAAACACATATGAGAACACATAATGAATCTTAGGTCTGATAGAAGTCTTCTACAACTGTATATTATTGTATTGAAAATATTACAATAGTAGCTGGTAACATGACATCAATCAACCCACTCTAATCCTCTCATATGCCTATTTATAGAGTGAGGACTCATACAAAAGGTTTTACACCTTATATAGCTTCGAATTCCTACCTAAGAGACCAATTTCAAATAGGATTACATCACTTGGAGACTTCCTAGGGATATTTCCTGTTTGACAGAGTTTGAATACAAAAAGGACTCTTCTTTCATTAAATAACTCAACAAATCTATTTAATAAACCTTATCAACTGCAACAAAATATTTTGCTGAGTGTAATGGACTAATGATGTGTCATCATGCCACGTGGATGTTGAGCTGGACCTCTTCCAAGTCGAATTTTACAATTTTTATACAAATCTGGCTAGTGAAAATTCTGAAAAAATAGGCCTTGAATATGAGTGCATTATTTCCAAATCCTGATGGATTTTCAAAAAAAGAGAGAGGTTATTGTATATGGGCCTGTGCTATAGAAAAAATCTTTCATATTTCCAAAATTATTTTTCATTTGGTCAGAAATTAAACTTCAAGTTGACTGTTAAAATAGTCATGTACAAGAAATTTCGTAGCGCTCATTCCGTAATGAACTCCAAAATCCACCTTTTGCATAACCTTTGAAATTTCTAACTATTGGAGGGTCTTCCTTGGGTCCAATAAGATAAATAAATGCCTCTAGCACCCTATGCCATGTATTTTTTGAAGGAGTTTTAGCTTAAGGAAACCTACAGCGAGTTCGTAGCAAAAACTCAGCCTCAAGCCTGGAGCACGCTACGAACTCACCTAGTTTGGTAGATTTTTTTGTAATTTCTTCTTCTTTGCCCAAAAATCATCTTTGCAGCCTACATATGTCTTGTGATGATAGCTTAAGACAAAAAGTGACCAAAAATGTGTGGCTTACCATGTTTAACATCAACATCTTGCATAATCACTTTGAGACCCTTTTTCTTCAATTCAACTTGTAGCATCTCTATCGAACCAAACTGACATGTTGAGGTGTTTACCACTGGTGCACTAGATTTTAAGACCTTGAAATACTTCAGGTTGAGAAGGTGAGTTGTCCAATTGATGATTTGGCATGATTTTTTGCCTTGATGAGTTGTAATACACATGAAGTTTGACAGTTGACCTTCCCCCTTAAACAAATGGCCCAATGACATTTCTTGAACTCGTTTGATGATACATTTACCTCCTTACATCCGTTGAATGCCTCAAAAATATCACAAACTCATAACGCTGGAAAAATAGAGCATTAGGAAAGTTCGTGGCGAATTCTGACTGTTTTATACCGATTTCGCTACAAACTTGGGTAAAAGTGTCAAATTCACTCTAATGACCATATCTACTCATGCATGAGATATTTTTGGATTTTTATTTGACATTGAATTCTATCACATGAATTATGACCATTAAGACCCCTCATATATGTGCATTTTTTAAAAATTATGAATTGAAAAGACCCTATTCAACTCTAAGTGACTCAACCTAACGAACTTAAGACCAACCAAATTTTATCATGGATAACAATGGCTCCAATGGGGATTTTGCGCCCCTATGGGGCAGCAAAGAACCAACAGGCCAAGTGCCTTATCCATTGGGCTGATCCCAACCTCTTGTCATATTCTTTTGCTTGAATTCGTCCCTTGACATGCTCTTGAAGCAAAAACACTTGTACAAATCGAAACTTGCAGCTACAATCTTCAAAGTAATTGTTGAAAGAGATGCTTCCCAACAAGCTTATTTATGTACATACCAATCCTAATCTAACATGTGAAAAGAAAACTCTCAATTTCAAACAATATGAAATTTCCAGTATAGCCAATCAAAGAGTTGATCCAACACATGGGCTTCTTGATTGTACTTGAACAACATTGGAAGTGAGTCATCTATTGGCAACTTAGAATGAAAATTGAATCCCTGCTCCATAGGAAATACAAAATTTTTCTTGGTTGATGACTGCAACAGGCTTACCATTGGATCTTAGAAACCATTAAAAATCACCTTTTCTTGATGAGTAAAACCATGAGAGCTAAATTGATTCATAACTGATGGCTTCTTTTGTCCTATATCTTCAATTCCAAGAACATCAACAAATAAAATGACAACAATAAATTTGTCTCCCCTTTTGTGTAAATCAAAAAAACCATCCATGAATCTTTGAACATATTCAGACATGATATCCATATTGTGTGTATCAAAATTACTCTTTTTATTATCAAACAAATCAGATATAATATTTGGTACTTTTGCTTGAGGATTGTCATCTTGATTCTGAACACTAACAACTTGTATACAAACAACTTTATGCATATCATCCATGTCATTTTTATGATCCCCAAATATAATAGGTAAAACATGTCTATTCAACTCTTCATGTGGCTCGAGTTTACCCAAAAGTGAAATTTCATCACGTGTTACTTCACTTTTCAGAATTTTCGTGCATGTATTTTCAACAACCTGATCTTGAGGAGTTTCTTCTTGACATAAAATTTCAGAAAAATAATGGCCCGAAAACAATTTTGAATGATTTGGCTCATACCTTCGACTGCATATAGATTGACAAGGCTGCAAATCCTCATAAATTTCATGTAATATGACTTGAATATCAAATTGCTGATATATTTTATCTTCGAGAAAAGAAGACACTTCTTGTTGTTGGAAACCTTCTTAATTATCATGAAAACTGACCTGAGAAGAGAATTCATAAAGTGCCTCTAGCATACCTCATCCATGCACTCTCCATTATCACCAAGACTTTTAAAATATGGAATAAACATCTCAGAAAAATCACAACAGTCTTGTAACAATGATATGGAAGAATGATATTTCTCATAATGTTGGAAGAATGTTCTATGGAAGTCTTTAAGAGAGAACAAGCTTCCCGACTGCAACCCTTCATACCATGTTCTAGATTCATCCTCTAGGGTGGCCATAAAAATTTTCATGAGACAATCCTTAGGAAACTCAACTCGAAATTTATGCACATGCATATGGAATCTAACCAAGTGAAGAGCAACACTATCTTTATTTTCATATTTAAATATGGGAATATAAGTTAACCAATTAACTCTTATCATAGGATTTTGAAAACCAGGGATGTGAGACCGATTCATAGGGGAATACTTGGCATTCTTTCTTGCAATAGAACTCATTCTAGAACTTATTCATGCTACTAATCCTCAAGAAGTGGAGTCACCATGAAGCCATGAATTTCTGAATTCTTCAAGAATGGAGTCGCCAAGGTAGAATTACAACCTTCAAATTCTTTTTAACTCCTGCTACCTTCAAGAGTTCAGTATTTATGTTTGAGCACAAAATATCAGGAAAATTTATCTTCAGTCTCTCGACAGACGCACCAAAATGTTATCACTAAATTGAAATTGATGGGTTTCTTCAATAGTCAACATAGAGTAACTATTTCATACCACTTTTAGTTGGAACTTAGCCTTTCCAACCCGAGAGGGCTCTCTCAAGGTAATGTATAATGATATTCAATAGAAAATATTTGGAGACAAATATTGCTAACTCCGAATGTATTTTTAATGTTTTTATGCAGGTGAAGGGTGTTAATAAGTAGCTACCAATGGGCATGGAGTTAGAGGGAACTCAATTACATGAAAGCATCTAACATGGAAGCTGAGGCATGTGTGTATTCTCACAATAACACAACTAGAACAATAAACCATATGTATACAGGAAATTGGAGCATGATTAAAACAAGAATTACAAGTGATTATACATAAATCCAAATGCATAAAAATAAAATATATAGGTAACACAAACACATATGAGAACACACAATGAATCTCAGGTTTGATAGAAGTCTTCTGCAACTGTATATTACTGTATTGAAAATATTACAATAGTAGCTTGTAACATGACATCAATCAACCCATCCTAATCCTCTCATATGCCTATTTATAGAGAGAGGACTCATATAAATTGTTTGCCACCTTAGCTAGCTTCGAATGCCTACCTAAGAGACCAATTTCAAATAGGATTACATCACTTGGAGACTTCCTAGGGATATTTTCTGTTTGGCAGAGTTTGAATACAAAAAGGACTCTTCTTTCATTAAATAGATCAACAAATCTATTTAATAACCCTTATCAACTAACTAATTTTTTGAGTGTATTAGACTACTGATGTGTCATCATGCCACGTGGATGCTGAGCTAGACCTCTTCCAAGTCAAAATTTACAATTTTTATACAAATCTGGCTAATGAAAATTCTAAAAAAATAGGCCTTGAAGATGAGTTTATAATTTCCAAACCCTGATGTCTTTGCAAAAAATGAGAGAGGTTTTGTATATGGGCTTGTTCTGAGGAAAAAAATCTTTCATATTTCCAAAATTAGGTTTCATTTGATCAAAGATTAAACTTTAAGTTGATTGCTAAAACAATCATGTACAAGAAATTTTATAGTGCTCATTCCGTAGAGAACTCCAAAATCCACCTTTTGCATAACCTTTTACACTTCTGAATATTGGAGGGTCTTCCTTGGGTCTAATAATCTAAATACATGCCTCTAACACCCTCTAAAATGTATTTTTTGAAGTAGTTTTAGCTTAAGGAAACCTACAACAAGTTCGTAGCGAAAACTCGGCCTCAAACCTGAAGCACGCTACAAACTCACCTAGTTTGGCAGGTTTTTTTGTAATTTCTTCTTCTTTGCCCAAAAATCATCTTTGTAGCCCACATATGTCTCGTGATGATAGCTTAAGACAAAAAGTGACCAAAAATGTGTGGCTTACCATGTTTAACATCAACATCTTGCATAATCACTTTCAAACCCTTTTTCTTCAATTCAACTTGTAGCATCTCTATCAAACCAAACTGACATGCTGAGGTGTTGATCACTGATACACTAGAGTTTAAGACCTTGAAAGACTTCAGGTTGAGAAGGTGAGTTGTCCAATTGATGAGTTGGCATGCTTTGTTGCCTTGATGAGTTGTAATACACTTGAAGTTTGACAGTTGAGCTCCCCCCTTAAACAAATGGCCCAATGAAATTTCTTGAACTCGTTTGATGATTCAGTTACCTCCTTACATGCATTGAGTTACTCCAAAATATCACAAACTCATAAAGTTGGAAAATAGAGCATTAGGAAAGTTCGTAGTGAATTCTGACTGTTTTACACTGATTTCGCTACGAACTTGGGTAAACGTGTCAAATTCACTCTAATGACCTGATTTTCTCATGCATGAGATATTTTTGGATTTTTATTTGACATTGACTCTTATCACATGAATGATGACCATTAGTACCCCTCACATATGTGCATTTTTTGAAAATTATGAATTCAAAATACCCTATTCAACTCTAAGTGACTCAACCTAATTAACTTAAGACCAACCAAATTTTATCATGGATAACACTGATTATCAGTCCTTGAGCAAGATTCTCTTCAAATATTCTTGCTTTGTGACATCAATTGTAGCAAGAATCTCGACTAAATTATGGCAAGGAATTGTAGCAATAGTTAGGCAGATTTGGAATATCGACATCAAGTTGCATTGTCGTAGTTTTAGCAATGACATTGTGGAATGGAATTGCGACAAAAATCAGGTAGAGTCGCATCATCGACATCAAGTTTCATTATCGAAGTTTCAACAATGACATTGCAAAATGGAATTTTAGCAACTAAAGTTGCATCAATTGGAGTTGCATCAACTAGAATTGTAACAATTGTGTTTAGTTGTTGAATTGCATCAACAATGCTAAGAAAAGTTGCAACCAATATAGTCCATATGTTGGAATTGCAGTAATAGGCAATTGACAGAGTTCTGACAATGGGAGTTGCACCAATAAGAGTTGCGACAACTAGAAATTAACATCACCCCTTTTGATGACAACACTTTGTCATCAAGTCCTTTGAAATCAACAACATCAATGATAACACTTGTTCAAAAAATCTTACACATAAGATATTTCAAAAAATCAAATTTAGATTAAAAAAATATTTTTGAAAAATTTTAAGATAAACAAGAAATATGGCATTCCTGTTCATATATATATATATATATATAGTATTGGTTTTTTTTTTTTTTTTAATTAATAAATACTTTGTATTAATATTAACTAGTATATGCGTTTTTCGATTATTTTTTCAAATGATTTTATTTAAAAATAATAATAGGTACAAATCATAACATAATATAAGGTGTGTAGTAAATTAATTCTAAAAGATGAGTTGTTCCCATCTTCTGGTTTTAAACCTCTAACTTGTGAAGTAGTTCTTGAAATTTCAATAATTAATCTTAATGCAAGGACTAGTTGTTTTTGCAGCTATTGCAATTGTTTATTCTTTGGTTAATTGAGAACAAATAGCATAACAAAGCCTTATATTTCATGATATAATTTTACTTGGTTTTTTATCTTTGATAGAATTAAACTTGTGAGAGTTATCTAAGGAAACTATAAACATTCTTAAAATCTTGCCCAAAAACATGAATCAAGGAAAATAAACATAAAGTTAATTTATAAATGCGAATGTGGCTTGGAAAATTACAAATATAGAGTTTGGAATTGGAAAGGACACCTTTATAGCTAAAGGAGTTTTTCCACAAAATCTTTTGTGTACTTGCATCAATAATGCACCAAAAGGGTTGGCATTTAATGCATAATTACTGTCAGAAGCAAGGTGGCATAAAGCAGAGAGAAGTGAGGTGAAGAGTGTAAGTAAATGGTGGAAAAAATGCATGACATTTTAAGGAGGCCATGTTGGATCATTAGAACCTTCCATCTCGAGAGGAGATACCCACCTCTTTGATGATGAAGACAAAGTGATAATTGATCCATTCATGTTTATAATGAGGATGTTTGGAAAAACGTTAATATATAGTTTTGATTGACTTAATTTGTGCCTATTACAAAGGGGTTATGTAGGCTGTGGTCAAAAGAATTTATTTGTGAGTTTATAAGGTTATGGCCCTAAATGGAAAAAAAAAACAATTGAGCTATATTTTGAAGTGCTAGAAGATCATAAAATACTTTCATTTGACCCTTCTTTGTAGAGGATAGTTCCTAGTAATTTGTCCTTCTAGTAATGAGAGAGAGAAAGAGTATTTGAAGGAGCACAATTACATAATAGAGCAAGTGTCTTTGTGAAACCTTGATCATACCATTATGATCCCTTTGAAAACCCCAATTTATGTCTAGTTTCGATTCCTTTCCTTTGAATTCTAGAACCTGCATTTTATGAAGGAGATTAAGGAGGGTTTAGGGGAATTTATTTAATCATAGCAACAAACTATGAAATGATGATGGATTCTTATGCCAAATTTATTGTGATAATAGACCTCATTAAGCTCATTTTGGACAAAATTTCCATAATGTCAGAGGCTAAAACATGCATGAATAATATTGATTATGATATCATTTCATTTAAATGTAAACTTTGACATAAGTATGGAAACTTGAGAAGGAAGTGTCCTCTTGACCTAAGAATATTCCCCTCATTGATAAAGAGAAACCAATTTAGAATATTTAGCCCGAAGTTAAGAAATGTATTATTAATAAACTTTGGAAAGTCTCTAACAACACCCCTTTCAGAATCAATATATTTCTCTCATGGATAAGGCTATGTATCCTATTTTTTTCTCGACCACTCTTGTACCCCCTCCCTCCACCACCCCCACCAATCCTGAGGATGCCACCCTTTTTTTGGTTCATCCCCATCTTCAATGCCTGATTGTTCCATCATCCTCACCCTCTTCCCAACCACATATACCCCTTGTGCACTCCATCCCCATCACCTTTCCATTGCAATTTTTATTCTCCTAGCACTAAATATAGAGATCCTCCCTCCTCCCTAATGGTCCATGCCAAAAAAACTAAGGAAATTAGACCTTTTAGTCCCATCAATAAGCTATCTAGATTTACGAAGCCTAACATGGGCTTGGTGAAATCTCTTAAGAGAAAATATAATATTGAGAAATCCCAAGAGAAAGATCGATTTAATTTGGTCAATGAATATTAGAAACACTTAGATATTTCTACAAATGGGTTCAAGAAGCCCTTCATTATTCTAAAGTTTGATATTTAGCAATAGTGGTTTCATGAGATGTTGTAAGAAAACCTAAGATACATACTCCTATTAAGTGGATTTTACTTAGATTTTGCTTTGATACTGATAGCAAGTTGATTAAATACGTATGGCCTACACAAATGACCAACATAGAGTTTACTTCCTTTGAACAAAAGCATGGCACATTTTGTGACTTAGGCAACATGGACCATAATGAAATTTGTATAATTTTGAGATATAGAAGGCATAAACATACTCTCCATATGATTCAAATAGTAACCAACCAGAGCATTACTGACTCTATTCGTATCCTACAGACCATACTAGATCCCAACTCGATGAAGAAAAAACTCATAATTGGGTGTTATGTTCAACGGTGACACAACTGAATTTGCTGCTAAAATAATGAAATAAACTCTTCATGTACAATATTTTTTTGGAATATTTGATTTTTGTATTTTTTATATTATAAAAATATTGTAAAATAATAACATAATGCTTATAGTATAGTGGAGGGAACACGTGTCGCGGGAAAATGAACTAGCACCAAAGGTTGGAACATTCCTATGCTCAATGCAAAGGTAAAGTGTGCTAGTCATTGACACTCGGGGGATGTTTCCTCTAGGGATATGGGTGTCAAGTTGCAAAGGCTAAAGATGCATGGCTTGAAATTTCAAAAATAGGATCGAAAAAAATTGGCTTATATGAGAGCAAATATGGAGACGACTAAAGGCCAAAAGCACAAGTGGTAATAATACAACTCGACATTTGGGAGCCTCTAAGGTATAAAGTTAGAATAAGAGCGAGGAAGAAGAATGATGCTTCAACCCATAGTCATGAACATTGCTAAAGATGACTCTCGAGCCTATGAAGAAGACTTCATCATTAGTGCCAAGTGACAAGGTACTACATAGAGTGCCCATGATAAGGAATGATTTACCACACAAATTATGACACTTCTAAGTAGCGATAAGGTTTCACATCACAATTTGGTGGGATTAATCCTAAGACAAAAATGGAAAAGGAAACAGATAATGCAGTATGAAAGGTGGTGAACCTAACTTATATGAAAATTTTGATATCCAATACCTATTATTGCAGATCAATCGTGAAGATACTGATGGGATTCTCTTGTGTATAAAATCAGAATAAGAGCACAAATAAATTGAGGCTTCACCGAAAATTCATGATGAGACTAAAGAGGGTTCCCAAGTCTATAGAAAGTTCACACAATGGGAAACAAATTGCTAGTGAGGTGTTAACTATGAATCCCATGTGAGGAAGTCTCCACCTCTAAGTTGTGATGTAAAAGTTGTGATTGAAAACCTTAAATGTCGCAACATAGTGGGAATGACCCTCTAGCTAGGTTCTACAAAATAAGGTTAGAATGCAAAATGAAACAACAAATTTCTAACCTATATGCTAGTTTAGGGGACAATACCTGCCACGATAGGTCAGTGATCGTGGAAACATAACTATAGAAATATCACTATGTGATAAAATAGTCTTCATAACCCTAAATAGTACTTGAAAACACTTAGAGATAGGTTACAACATTATAAAATAAGTTATAAAATAAAAAATAAAAAAATATAGAAAAGTGAGTTTGAAATTTTATATAAATAGGTCAAAATGAAATTAAAAACTCACCATTTGCATTTTTACCTATTTCAGTGCTCTAAAGTAGTTTTATACCTTCAACTTTGACAACTAATTTTGGGAAATTCATCCAACGAAATAAAAAACCACAAGATACAGGGAATTCTAAACTCAATCCTCCTCAATTTGATTGTATTTTTAAATATTTTCATTAGGTTTCAACCAGTCAAAATTCACCCTAACAATTTGAGTTGCGTATACGTAGATTTTGCTTTTTCGGGGTGCATATAGGAAGCCCTATACATGCCTTATTAAAATAAAAAACCATAGGTTTACATGACTGTCCAAACAAAAAATGCATACAAAAAAAATATTTTTTAACTTGGAATTTAATGACTTGATTTCATGAAATTTGTTAGGATGGTAATTATATGGCACGAGAGAGAACATGAGGAGATCAAAAACTTGGTTTTATCGGACTAAGAATCCATGGATGCATTGAAAAATTGTGTATTACTCAAGTTCTTTAGGATGCTAAATATGCAAGTGAAAAAGAGACTACTAAATATGCTCATAAATTATTGGGACCCTGATCAAGGACATTTTGTGATTGATTTCATGCCCTTACAGATTGAAGTGGAAGATATCTACTTCATCACCTGTTTATCTAGATGAGGAGAAACATTAAACCTAAAAGGTAAGCAAGCGTGGGTCTAAACATTGATGATTGCATTTCCATATATTGTGCACTTGGCACGAAAAAATGGGATCACATATACCCAATGGAAGCATAGATAATATGGAATTAATAATTTCGCTTTTCACAACTGCGAGACTTTTAGGATCGACTTCATTGCATAAGGCCTCATGATGGGAAATTTTTTTCGTAGTAGAATGCCTAAAACTAGTAATTTATGATTGGTGTACTGCACCCTTATCGAATATGAAGAGCCAATTGACATCATCCAAACAGGGAAAGACAAATAATTTTGGATCTGGTTGCATTTTATGCTCTTCCTCATTTCATCGGATTCCTACCTTACAACCATGCATAACACTCCACATAGGAAATCCAAGAGAGCCTTGAATGGCAACATGAGTGGATATGATGAGCATACTTGAAGGGGGCCGAGTGACTCATGTGACCTTTAATGACGAGTTCTTCCAATGGTGGGAGAACAAGTCATAGGCATAAAAGACTATCCCTACACAAGACTAGACTTCTGGGGATACCCAGAGTTAGTACTACCCGAGGATGTTGTGTAGGGAGATTTGGTAAGATAATTTTAATATATTTATTTTTTTTAATAATTTTTTGTGATGATTAAGGAAAATTTTCAAGAATTAAAGTCTGTTTTCATGGACCAAATGTATTAACAATTTTTAACCAGTGAGACCTGAACGACTACCAATGCACAAGCATCGTGGTAGGGAAATTGAAGGAGAAACAACAGAGTCTGAGAGGGTTATATGATCAGTTCAAAGGAACATAGAGAGATTGAATCACCAGGTTCCTATGGCACCAATAGAGGACTTACAAGAGGTGATCCAGAGATGTATGGTAGGAGTGCTATAGGATTGGGTGTGGTTCTTCCAGCGAGTGGCCAATGCTATTATCCACTAATGTGATAGACATCTAGGGTGGGGCCCTTAGTCTTAGAATTTGGTATGATTAACTGATCAAATTATGATAACATCGGGAAAGAGCCCTAATTTGTAGGAAATTTATCCACATTTTGTAAAATTTTGAACTCTCTCTCTCTCTCTCTCTTTGTCTCTCTCTATCTCTCTCTGTCTTTCTCTGTCTCTGTCTCTGTCTATGTCTATGTCTCTGTCTCTGTCTCTGTCTCTCTCTCTCTCTCTCTCTATATATATATATATATATATATATAAATATAGACACACACACACACAATGATTTCAAGATAATTTTACCACGTGTTTGATTATTTTATATTTGTGATGCTTCTTTTAATATGATTAATGATTAATGTGTTAATACAATACATAATTTTCAATAAAATTGGCTACTGAATTAGTTGATCGTGGAATATGAACATAACTTATACAATTCAACTGAGACACACTAGTTAAGAGTCCAAGTAAAATACTAATGATCAAATACCGTATGATATTTCCTCATGAAATAATTCAACAACAACATTGTATTTGACCATATTAATGGAAGTGTGACCTATACATGTTCCACTGGAAATGAACAACTGGCCATATGGATAATAAATTAGCCAAACTATGGAAACTAAATTCATGGTACGTCAACTAGCACCGTCTGCAAACCCTAAGTAAATTGAATCATCCATCGAAACCTGCCAAAGCAAGTCAAGAACATCATCAAACACATCACCATGAAACCTAGACACAATAAATAAAATTACTCTGTACAATATTTACAAAACAAAGAAATTGGACTAGTACAATCCTGGGAATAATAATTCTTGATATATATCTCATTCCTGGGCTCAACTAAAGTATTTCCCTCAAAATCGACTAATTCATATGCACCCTTCTTCAAGAAAAATTTCACAATATAAGGAATGTACCAAATAGTTTTAAATTTTCCTTCCCCTAGGGAATCCTTGTCTTTTTCATAGACCAACATAAGGTTCCCTTCAGATAAAACCATAGGGTTTATGGACTTATCATACTAAGCATTCACTATTTTATGGGTTTCATTCATCGTAGAAACATCTCGACGTTTCTCATCAAGATTCTCTAGGTGAATAAGACGTTCTTCTAAGCTCAACATACCAGGGAGAAGTTGAACTACTAAATTGAGTGATGGAATCTACACTTAATATGTAGAATTGATTTCATACCATAGACTAATTGAAAAGGATTGAACCCACTAGTAGTTTTCATATACATTCAGTATGCCCATAAAGCGGGGTACAACATGATGTTCCAATTGGACTTAGCTTGATTAATAGTTATTTTCAACATGGTATTTAAAGACTTATTCACAAATTCAACTTGATCATTTTATTAGGGATAATAAGGAGAGGAATGCTCCTGTCTAAACCCCGAATTAGAGGCTAATTTGGACATAATTTTGTTTTGAAACTGACTACCATGGTCAATGAAAATCTCCTTAGGGACACCTAAATGTGAAATGTCTTAATTGAAGAGGAAAAATGCAGCAATATCATCATTTTTATTATATGTAGGCATGACATAAACCCACTTAGTAAAGTAGTTGACAACCATGATGATATATTTATGCCCCCTTGCCAAATCTAGGTGAAAGGTAATAAATTTCAGTCGCCATTTAGTAAATGGACTGGCGGTAAGAATGGGGAAATGCAGAGAAGGATGATGATGCATTTTCCAAGTATACATTTGACAGGGATGGAACTTCTTGACCACTTTAATACAATCTTTAAAAATCGAAGGCTAGAAATAAAGTGAACACAAATTTTTTGTGTTGTTTCCAACCCAGATAGATGACCGCCACATGATCCACTATGGAAATCATTCAATACTGACTCACCCTATTCCAAGGTTAAACAACGACGTATAATTGAATCTACCTGAGGATGATATAACGTATTTCCGATAATCACATAATTCTTAGCTAAATGACAAAGCTGTCAACGATCATCCTTAGAAAGGTACTGAGGAAACTTCGAAGTTTGAAGATATAATATGATATATCCATACCAAGGATCTTGTGAAATGGTAAAAAATAGGTGGTTGTCCAAAAATAATTCATCATAATTAGGATTCCCTTCACAAGGAAACTTCAATATCAATTCAACGAAAACCAAATATTTCTTATATTTTGTAGGCATAAACTCAAGGTCAAATTCTTGCAAAATCACAACCCATTTATTGAACTTGCCTCCAATCACTCACCTACTGAGGACATATTGAAAAGGATTGACATTAGTAACTATGATGGTTTTCCTTAACAAAATATAATGGCAGTGTCGCTGGAAAACATGAATTGTTGCTGAAGCCAATATATCAAAATGAGAATATTGGAGTTCAGGATATGCTAGGCTACGTCTGAGGTAATAGATGACATGTTCCCAAAACACATCATCTTCTTGACCAGAAGCATGCTAATGGTATATTTTATCACTATGAGATATAAAAGGAAGTATTTGCTATAATTAGGCAGACTTAGTAAAGGGGCAGAGGTTAATGCCTTTTTCAAAGCATTGAAGGAGCATTGAGAAAAAATTTCCCAAATAATATAAGACTCGTTTCATCAATAAGCACATAAATCATTTGGTTATCTCAACATAATTTACGATGAATCTTCGTAAAAAATGGCTTTACCTTGTAAACCTTGAAGTTGTTGCAAATTAGATGGGGGAGGTAATTGAAATATTTCCTCCATCTTGAAAGGATCAAATCTAATCCCTTCATTAGAGATGATGACCCCTAAAAATTGACCTGATGTTACGACAAACACACACTTATTATGATTCGATAATATTTTATAGAGATGAAATCTTTCAAAAATTTTGCGGAGGTGATTTGGATGTTCCTCTCTCTTGTGAAAGCGAGCAAATAGATAATCCAAATAAGCCTCTACAATATGTTTGATGTCATGGAAAGTGTAAGACATGGACTGCTGAAAGGTAGCCCCAATTTTTTTAAGGAAAAAAGGAATTTTCATATATGAAAAAGTATCCCAGGGACAAAAAAATTCTATTTTATGTTGATCTTCATGATGGAATGTTATTTGATATACCTTGAGAATTCATCCATGAAGGAAAAAATCTCATTTCCCACAAACTCATCAATAATTTGATCAATAAATGGTGTAGGGAAATTATCTTTTGGACAAGATTTATTTAGGTCCTTAAAATCAATGCATACATGGATCATCCCTCGCTTCTTATCCATAGGAACGAGATTGGAAACCCATTCACTGAAGGGAACGATATTGATAAAATTTTCTTTAAGAAATTTCTCTACCTTTGCCTTAATTGTGGAAGCTTTCCTAGGATTTATCAATCAAAGCTCTTGGCTTACTAACTTCACATGTTTGTAGGTATTGATCTCATGTTGTACGATTCTTGGGTCAGTTCCAGTCATTTCTTCATAAGACCATGTGGACACATCAAAAAATTCCTTAAACATATCGATATAAATCTTGAATTTTTTAGGAGTAGAATTGTATCCTGTAAAGACATTTTCGATAATGTTGGGATCTCTAGAGATGTTAAATGGCATAATTTTGGAGATATTAGACATGTTCCCTTCAGTAAAAATGTAAGTTGGGGCCAAAGGGTTCAAGGGCCTATGAAAATTTCTATATCACATTGAACATGACAAAATATACTCAACTCTTTGCAAATCAAGTGGAAAATAAGACCAATGATGCAAATTATCCCACGAAATTTCTACACCTGTCATTGCTTCTAGGATTGCTTCATTAGATTGTAAGACTATATCAAGGCAATCCATATCATCATCCAAATATTATGATGGAGCAAAGATCAAATTAGGTTGTTGGGAAACCAACTCCAAAAAGAGAAGAAAAGAGATATCAACGCCTTAGAAATAAGCCACTTCGAGGGGGCAACCTCCAATACATTACATGAATGAAAAATTCTTGGATGATACAATTTACAAAACCTCCTTTCTATATATAGGAGTCCATGGGGCCATAATGTAATCCTAGTGGGCCACAATTTAATCCTAGCCAACCTAACAATAATAATTTAAGGGCACAATAATAACAAAATGGGGGTTACAAGGGTACAATAATAACAATAAGGGGGTTACACTAACAACAATAAGGGACTATACTAGTAATATAGGGACCTAACATGCCCCTCTCCTTCAAAAAGTGTTGTCCTCAACGCTTGAGTAGCTCTGGGTGCTTCTGTATAAAATTCTCATCCTCCCATGTAGAATCTTCAGTGGGCAAGTTCTTCCACTTGATGAGATACTCTGAAATTGATCGATTCCGTAGCTGTCGAGTTCTTGTTTCCATGACCGCTTCAGGTTCCAATATGATTTTTCCTTCCTCATCAAGTTCTGGCAATATTGTTTGAACTGGAAGATTTTCACCTATAACCTTTTTTAAGCATGAAACATGGAAAACTGGATGTACTCGCGAAGAAGCGGGAAGCTCCAATTTGTATGCCATAGAACCAATCTTTTGCAACACCTTGTAAGGACCATAGTACTTTGGTGATAATTTATTATCCTTCTTAGCTTGCTTGAGGGACATTTGTTTGTATGGTTGTAGCCGTAAAAGTACCCAATCTCCTACATCAAAACTTCTCTCGCTGCGATGTTGATCTGCCTGTTGTTTCATTCGATTTTGTGCCAAAGTCAAGTTATCCTTTAAGAGTTGGAGAACTTCTTGCTGATGCTCGATGTGATCTTCCACTGCTTGAACCTTCGAATTTTCTCTTAAATATGATGTGATGGATGGTGGATGATATCCATAAAGTGCCATAAATTGGGTCATTTTTGCTGTAGTATGGAAGGAAGTGTTATACCACCATTCAGCAAGAGGTAACCACTTGACCCATTGTGTTTGTTTATCGGATACAAAACAACGAAGATATCCTTCCAAACATTTATTTACTATCTCAGTTTGACCATCAGATTGAGGATGATAAGATGAGCTATGAGCTAATTGAGTACCCAAACAATAAAATAACTCCGTCCAAAAATTTCCAGTAAAAATGGGATCTCTGTCGCTCATAATAACCCTTGGGCTTCCATGTAGATTTTGAATTCTGTCCATAAATGTAGTAGCAACTGTACTTGCTTTAAATGGATGAGATAATGCACAAAAGTGTGCATACTTGGTAAGTCTATCAACTACCACCATGATGACATTATTTCCTTTTGACTTAGGTAAACCTGTGATAAAATCCATTGAAATCTCCTCCCAACGTTGACTTGGAATGGATAAAGGTTGTAGAAGTCCCGGGGTCTTAATTGTTTCCACTTTATTCTGCTAGCAAACCAAACATTCCGCCACAAACTTTTGAATATCGGATTTAAGGCCATCCCAAAAAAATTCTTTCTTCACCCTGTGGTAAGTTTTTAAAAATCCTGAGTGTCCTCCTAAAGGAGAAGTGTGCAATTCCGGAAGAATCTTTTGTTTTAGTTGGGAATTCTTACAAAGATATAAGCGATCTTTGTACCATAAGGAATCATTTTTCCAACTAAATGTATCGGATGTACTAGGATCTTGCTGCAACTTTTGAATGAGTGTCCATACATCTTTGTCCTTCTTCCATTCATCTTTTGCTTCGGTTATCCAATCTGGTTGGATAATAGAAATGGCACAAAGCAATGCTTTCACCTCTTCATTCTTTCTTGAGAGTGCATCTGCAACAACATTAAGCTTGAATTTTTTGTAGATTATTTCAAAGTCATAACCCAACATCTTTGTGACCCATTTCTGCTGCTCTTCTGAAGATATTCTTTGTTCCAAAAAGTGTTTAAGACTATCATGATCAGTTTTTACCTTGAAGTGTCTTCCCATTAGGTAAGTTCGCCATTTCTTTAGTGCATGCGGTATTGCTAACATTTCCTTCTCATAAATAGGTTTCTGTAAATACTTTCCTTTGATTGGACGACTTTCAAAAGCAATGGGTCTTCCTTCCTGCATTAAAACTGCACCAATTCCATTTCCTGAGGCATCACATTCCACAATAAAGGTTTTGTGAAGTCTGGCGTAGCTAAGACCGGTGCTAGGCACATTGCCTCTTTAAGATGTTCAAAGGCCTTAGTTGCTTGAGGAGTCCATGAAAATGCATCTTTCTTCAATAATGTTGTTAGAGGTGCTGCTATTCTCCCATAATTCTTAACAAACTTGCGATAATACCCTGTTAACCCGAGAAATCCTCGCAACTGCTTTATTGTTGTGGGGACTTTCCATTCCTTAATGGCTTTAATTTTGTTAGGGTCTACCTTAACACCCTCGTGAGATACAATATGACCCAGATATTCCACCTCTTGTACTCCAAAGAGACATTTGGATGTTTTTTCATATAATTGTTTCTCCTGCAATAGTTTGAGCACCTTGTCAACATGTTGAACATGATCCTTCCAAGACCTGTTGTAGATTAGTATATCATCAAAAAATACTAGCACAAATTTTCTAAGGAAGGGTTTGAAAATGGAATTCATCAACCCTTGAAATGTAGAAGGTGCGTTGGTAAGGCCAAAAGGCATGACCAAAAATTCATAATGACCCTCATGAGTTCGAAATGTTGTTTTTGGAATATCTTCAGTCTTCATTAGTCATAGTAGAGCTTTCCAAAGGCTTAATGGGTGTTGAATTCTTTTTAGGGGCCATTTTATAATCCAATACTGATATCTATTCTACAATATGCCCTTGGAATCAATTCAAATTGATTCTTCAAACAAGACTTATGCAATTCGGAAAAAAAAAAATACACACCTTTTTCTTGCTTTTGAGGAGCTCGATATTGAAATTGGATTATCTCTGTGATTGCAGCTCTTCAATATCTGAAATTTATAACTGAAGTATCCCTATGAATTCTCTTTTGAATGCCATAGGTCTGACCTGATTTGGATTCTCCAAGACAAAGTTATATCAATATCCACCAAATGACCTAATTATGGACTGGTTGATGTAGTGAACTTGTACGACTTGCCACGTGTCATTGCTTCATCCTTCGCCTCTAAAATTGATAGCCAAGAAACTAAATTCCGTCTAATTGCGACCAATTTTTACAGAACTCCAATCCGATGCTCAGAGAGAGAGTTATTGAAATTTTCCCATGATCACCTTTTTGAGATGAAATTCGGGAGCCTGAAAAAGCACTACCTTCCACAGATCATATCTCCAAAAATATTGCGAACCAAGCTCTGAAATTTTTTGACGCGTTTCCTTAGGATTTTAGCTTCGCACCATAAAAATTTCAGATTCTGAACCTCAGTAGAAAAAAAGTTATAGTGCAAATGCCACGATGACCTGTTTAGGAGCCTGAAAAAAGACCTAACTTCCACAGATCATATCTCCGAAAATATTGCGAACCAAGCTCTGAAATTTTTAGACAATCTTCCTCAGGATTTCGGCTTCGCACCCTAAAAATTTCAACTTCTGAAACTTCGTAGAAAAAAAGTTATAGCGAAAATGCCACGATGACCTGTTTGGAGCAGCGAAACCCTAGAATCCAAAGCTCTGATACCAAATGTTGTGTAACCAGCTCCAAAAATAGAAGAAAAAAGATATCAACGCCTTAGAAATAAGCCACTTCGAGAGGGAAACCTCCAATACATTACATAAATGAACAATTCTTGGATGATACAATTTACAAAACCTCCTTTCTATATATAGGAGTCCGTGGGGCCATAATGTAATCCTAGTGGGCCACAATGTAATCCTAGCTGACCTAACAATAATAATTTAAGGGCACAATAATAACAAAATGGGGGTTACAAGGGTACAATAATAACAATAAGGGGTTTACACTAACAATAATAAGGGACTATACTAGTGATATAGGGACCTAACATAGGGTCTGTAGCATTATTAACAATAACTTGATATGAAATCTTTGTTGCAGACATAGGATAAGCCATTCTAACAACATTCCCTTCTTCCAATGAGGCAGTAGGAGAGGGAAAAGTCTCAGGTTCCTTATATTAATTAGTATAGAAAAAATGATTCTGAGGGACCACCCAAGACATTGAAGAAATGGTATTAACACGCATCACTGGAGATGGAAAATTAAAAGTACCCATCAATGAAGAATACATTCCAACCCCCAAATTATCATTAGGCTGCTGAGAATTGTTCACAACTAGATATTAGAATTTGAAGAAACATTGGGATCAGGTTGGTTATAGGCCAATTATTCAACAATAACAATCCTCCCTTCTTTAGGGAAACATAGTACACTAAATAAAGTCAACACAACATAGTACACTAAATAAAGTCAACACAAAAACTTGCATCGTGTAAAAAAAACTCCATCCCAACAAAAGATTATAATTGAGATTAGCATCAACTAGCTCTACTTCCACATTGACTACTTTGCTAGAAACCAGGACAATACTCAGAGGGGGGTGAATCATTATTGTAGGAATTTTAAAACTTTCTTTCACTTACATTAGAGAAATTTTGAGGTATAAAATGGGCCTCAAAAGAAAAATGTACAACTAAAATAAGCTTTATAAGAACCAATAGGATTCAAGATGATGATGTCAATTATGGGGGATGATTCACCATTTTTGGAGTAAAAAGTAAAAAGATTAAAAAATATAAAAATATAAAAACTACATTTTTCAACTTATCTCCCTACAATTTTACTCAAATTTCAAGTGGGAGTACTCATTGGATGCACAATTTAATTCCTCATTGAATGAGTACCCATGTTGCATACTTTTGATGAATACACGAAAAATGAGAAATCACATTTTTCATATATTTATCATTTGTCATGTAGCAAAGTCTATCAAAATTATGCAACATGGGTACTCCTTGGATGAGGAATTAAATTCTGTATCCAATGAGTACTATTGCTCGAAATTTGGGTTAAACTATAGGGAGATAAGTTGAAAATATGAGTTGAAAAATTAGTTTTTCCCTTTAAAATTTGATGATGTAATCTAATATTAATTTATTATTTCCACTATTATTTTATAATATTCTTTAGGAGGCCCATTTTATTCCTAAAAAATTCTCTAATGGGACACCAATAAACTTTGTAGCGATTAGTATATATGAGTATGGAAATAAATAACATATGTATCACAATGAGAACACAAATTCTTCAAATATTTCTTTCGATTATTCACAAGGCAAGCTACAACTTGCTATTACAAATTTCTTTGGCTATTGTTGAAAAGTGTAACTAGGTTCGGTCTTCATAGTGACATGTGTAATTGTGATTTTATGTAATTAATGTAAAGAAGAAAATAAATTTATTTTTGTAGTACTTGAATCATGGGTTTCATGATCAAGGAATTTTGTTTTATTGAAGGTTCCCATTGTGAACCTTTAGGTTTTGTCATAAAGTCAAATAGAGTCAATGTCATGTATGAAGAACCCTTCTTGGGCATGTTACATTTTTGTATGAGTCATTAAATTAATAACAAGGCCCTCCAAGAACAAGCAAAAGTATCTCCTTCAAGTCAGCTACAAGATGAAGTAAATGATCTACACCAAAGGACATGTCAAGTCACCCTCACTCAAGTCAGCCTATTTGATTTGGAAATCACTATAATAAGGCAACTTGACCTCATTTCAAAGAGCAATTTTTGGTGAAGGACAAGAAGACAAAAAAGAGTGTGAAGTTCTCAAGGAAGGCATCCTACTAACCAATGAGTAAAGGAAGAGTAAGATCAAGCTCATTTGTGTCTGTTTCTTGGATAAACATCTTCACACATGTGGTAGGAACTAGGGTTTTCGTAGTGGATACATTTGTTGTGATAAAGGATGAGAAAAGAGTCTTCAAATCATATCTATTGCTATTCAAAACATCAAGGAACAATCCTCAAGATAAGATAAGGAGAAACAATCCAAGAAAAACCATAAATCAGTTCACACATGTTTCTATGCAGTGATTTCAGGTAGCCAAATTGCAGACCTATGGAGGAAGGCTTAAAAATTTAGGGTAGCTGAAAAATGTAGTACAAGAAGAAGTTTTGAATAGTATTGACTTGGTCAAGAAGAAGGAAAAAAGGAAGGATCTTGTGTCTTGGTCTTGGAGTGGGAAATATGTCAAGGGTCTTGGTCTTGGTATTTATCAATTTAATTCTATAAGAAGAAGAATTCGTTTAGGTTTTCCTCTCAAGTGGAAGAGGTTTTGGCCCTGGATGATCGCCTATATTCCGTCTCTTGTCTCTCTATGGCTTATGCATAGGTAGTTGTTTGATTAAGAAGAACACTATAATAACATAAGTAAAAGAATATCCTAATCTAATAAGTAAAAATAATTCACAAGAAGTTATCTAACTAAGATAATTCACCTAATTCTTGATGCCCTAGATTTCTCAACAACTACAACTAGTAGGAAGCAACTACTCCTTGATTTATAGCTACATCTGAAAGGATATAAAAATCCTAAGTTTATCATCTACTATTGAAAGGAGCTTCAACCGCTAAGTATTTACTAGCAAGTATTGAAAGGAGCTATAACCCTTGACTTTCAAGCCACAACTTGCATGTCCTCAATGATTCATTTTTCATACAGTTTTCATACTCAAATCATGGAGGCAATAATTTTTACAGCATAAATCAATTTGTCTCTCAAACACTCAACATAACCACCATTACAAACACCTTCAAAAATTTCACCATGCTCACCATAATTTCACTTTAGCACACACACCTGATCACTTTTTTCATCGTTTTGCAAATTCGACTCTGCTGATAAAGAAATTTGGATTGATATTTTTGGAATTGCAACTCAATTGTGTGGCACTTTGATTTTTGCATGAATATATCTATTTTTCCTTTGTCCTATTCAGTTAAATCTTCTTAAACTTCTCTTCAAGTTATGAAACTCTCCTTACCTATTTATGCTAGAAAAACTGAGGTTAACTGCTCAAATTTACTATTCTATAATTTTTACAGGATTTACCTGAGGTTCTTCTAAATTTGGTGAATCTCCAAATTTAGTATTTTGGTCAAGTCTGCCACTAAATATGTCCATGCGGCCATTATAACTACAACCCATTCATGCATGCGCTTTAGCACTCTTTTTTTTATTTGGCATAATTTCCAAATTCCAAGATGCCAACTCATCCATGCCAAAGCCCGAAGACTCTATGTAGAAACACCGCCAAAATTAACCTTCGCAAGCTCTCTTTATGCTATAGCCCTGAGGGCTTATTTTGTGTTACAAATATCCACGCCCTCAATAAAAATACACATAGAACCACACTAAAAACCATGTCCTAATTCACCTTCCATTACTTGACAGACTGTTTCCTGTCGGCCAAGATTCCATCTCTTGATTAAGTTTCCCCGAACATTTTTCTTTTGCATCTTAGTTTTTCCTTCGGGGATTTTCCTTCTAGGATTTTTCTTTCTGGGTAAATCCTCATCTCATGGCTCTATTATACTAGCTAAAACTCTCAATTTGCATACCTTGTTTCTTTTAGGAAAGCCTTTACCGACTATTTTCATGGTGATGTCACCAATGCTACGTGGCGTCATATGAGTGGTGACACTTTTCACTCAGATTTGGCCCACTATAGAACATGAAAAAATAAAATATTCCTTCCACATGCCCCCTTGTACGTCATGCTAACGTCATCACCAATCAATCATATGTGACCACACATCTTGTCAGAGAGGAGAGAGAAAGGGTCCCAAGCCTTGGTTTGATGACCATTTCCTTTGTTAATTTTTTAATAAAAAAGATTGGGTTAGAGCCCTTTTATACCTCTGCTTCTTGATTCCTCAAATATTATCATCTAGTGCCATTATAAATTACGGTGCTCATTTAGCTTCTAGGGTAGTGCCTTCCGGTTTGCAACTAGCTCGGCTTCCCGACTGTCCAACTTTCGACTCATCACTTCCTTGCTCCCTGAATCTGATGCCCACATGCAATTGTGAAATATTTAAGTGAATTTTCTTCAAGTCTATGAATTCTAACTGGCATCATCATGCTATCATATGGGCTCCAACTTCGACCAATATAAATTCTTTTGCTACTCTTTCCTATTAGCCACATTTTCCTGATCCTTGGATTTGGTCGTTCCACTAAAATTGTGCCATGTTTGGAAATGCACCAAAATTATATTTCTCTAATAATAAATCTACAATATTTGACTTTGGGGTCCTTAAATTTCAATACAAGAGGTCATTTTTGAACTTCCACATACAACTGGAAATCATCTTTCAATGCTCTATATCAAACATCATCACCAACTTTTCCTTAACCATTATTTTAGTTGTTATTCATTCTTCTTGTATTCTTATTTTTTGTTTCCTTCATCTTAATCATGTTTTCCATCAATGAAAAAACATTTCTAACATTCTCCCCCTTTGTCATTAATGGCAACACCTTGATCAAACAACTATGTCAAACAAAATAAACACCATTGAAGAAACAAAGCATGCATCATCATCTTCTTCTCCTTTGGATTTGTTTGGAAGTGAATCCCCTTAAAATTCACTTCTAACCTATTGTGGAGTACTTCACCTTTCCTTTCTATCCACTAAGGCATATCATTTGTGTTTTACATTCTTCTCCATCTCTTGTTTGATCCCAAGACTACTCCTTTTGTTTAAAATTATTCTTCTGTTTTTTGATCACCAATACTACTCCCCCTTTACATTAATGGAAAAGACACCAACATGCACCTCCTCTCATCGATATCCCCATGTCATGTGGATCCTATGGAACTTAAAACTTCATCTTGATATCTTTAATGCTTGCTGGAGACATTTATTCCTTTATAAGGAATATCTAGTGGATGGAGGCAAGAGGAAAAAATCCCAATCTTTGCCTTAAATTCTCAAATCGATCTCTTGGGAGAGATTTGGTGACAATATCAATTACTTGTTTTTTTGTAGATAAATACTCCAGCTTGACTGTCTGATTTGCAACTTTCTCTCTCAAGAAGTGATACTTGATTGGAATACGTTGTTATGAAACCAACTCCAAAAATAGAATAAAAGAGAGATAAACGCCTTAGAAATAGCCACTTTGAGGGGGAAACCTCCAAATGCATTACATAAATGAACGATTCTTGGATGATAAAAATTACCAAAACCTCCTTCTATATATAGAAGTCCACGGGGCCACAATATAATCCTAGCCGACCTAACAATAATAATGTAAGGGCACAATTATAACAATATTGGGGTTACAAGGGTACAACAATAACTATAAGGGGGTTACACTAACAACAAAAAGGGACTATACTAGTAATATAGGGACCTAACATGCCCCTCTCCTTCAAAAAAGTGTTGTCCTCAATGCTTGAGTAGCTCTGGATGCTTTTGTATAAAATTCTCATCCTCCCATGTAGAATCTTCAGTGGGTAAGTTCTTCCATTTGATGAGATACTCTGAAATTGATCGATTTCGTAGCTTTCGAGTTCTTGTTTCCGTGACTGCTTCAGTTTCCAATATGATTTTTCCTTCCTCATCAAGTTCTGGAAATATTGTTTGAACTGGAATTTTGTCCCCTATAACCTTCTTTAAGCATGAAACATGGAAAACTAGATGCATTCGCGAAGAAGTAGGAATCTCCAATTTGTATGCCATAGTACCAATCTTTTGCAACACCTTGTAAGGACCATAGTAATTTGGTGATAATTTATTATCCTTCTTAGCTTGCTTGAGGGAAATTTTTTTGTATGGTTGTAGCTGTAAAAATACCCAGTCTCCTACATCAAAACTTCTCTCGCTGCAATGTTGATCTACTTGTTGTTTCATTCGATTTTGTGCCAAATTTAGGTTATCCTTTAAGAGTTGGAGAACTTCTTGTTGATGCTCGATGTGATCTTCCACTGCTTGAACCTTAGAATTTTCTCTTGAAGATGTGATGGATGGTGGGTGATATCCATAAAGTGCCATAAATGGAGTCAATTTTGCTGCAGTATGGAAGGAAGTGTTATACCACCATTTAGTGAGAGGTAACCACTTGACCCATTGTGTTTGCTTATCTGATACAAAACAACGAAGATATCCTTCCAAAAATTTATTCACTATCTCAGTTTGACCATCAAATTGAGGATGATAAGATGAACTATGAGCTAGTTGAGTACCCAATCAAGAAAATATTTTCGTCCAAAAATTTCCAGTAAAAATGGGATCTCTGTCACTTACAATAATCTTTGGGTTTCCATGTAACTTCTGAATTGTTTCCATAAATGCAGTAGCAATTGTACTTTCTTTAAATGGATGAAATAATGCACAAACGTGTGCATACTTGGTAAGTCTGTCAACTACCACCATGATGACACTCTTTCCTTCGGAATTAGGTAAACCTGTGATAAAATCCATTGAAATCTCCTCCCAACGTTGACTTGGAATGGATAAAGGTTGTCCAAGACCCGGGGTCTTAATTTTCTCAACTTTATTTTGTTGGAAAACCAAACATTTCGCCACAAAATTTTGAATATCAGATTTAAGGCCATCCCAAAAAAAATCTTTCTTCACCCTGTGGTAAGTTTTTAAAAATCTCGAGTGTCCTCCTAAAGGAGAAGTGTGAAATTCCAAAAGAATATTTTGTTTTAGTTGGGAATTCTGGCAAATATATAAGTGATATTTGTACCATAGGGAATCATTTTTCCAACTAAATGTATCAGATGTTCTAGGATCTTGCTGTAACTTTTGAATGAGTGTCCAAACTTCTTCATCCTTCTTCCATTCATCCCTTGCTTCGGTTATCCAATCTGGTTGGATAATAGAAATGGCACAAAGAAATGCTTCCACCTCTTCATCCTTTCTTGAGAGTGCATTTGCAACAACATTTCAAAGTCATAACCCAACATATTTGTGACCCATTTTTTCTGCTCTTCTGAATATAGTCTTTGTTCCAAAAAGCGTTTAAGACTATCATGATCAATTTTTACCTTGAAATGTCTTCCCATTAGGTAAGGTCACCATTTATTTAGTGCATGTAGTATTTCCAACATTTCCTTCTCATAAATATATTTCTGTAAATAGTTTCCTTTGATTGGACGACTTTCAAAAGTAATGGGTCTTCCTTCTTGCATTAAAACAACACGAATTCCATTTCCTGAGGCATCACATTCCACAATAAAGGTTTTTGTGAAGTCTGGCATAGCTAAGACTCGTACTAGGCACATTGCCTCTTTAAGATGTTCAAAGGCCTTAGTTGCTCTAGGAATCCATGAAAATGCATCTTTCTTCAATAATGTTGTTAGAGGCGCTGCTATTCTCCCATAATTCTTCACAAACTTGCGATAATACCCTGTTAACCCGAGAAATCCTCGCAACTGATTTATGGTTGTGGGGAATTTCCATTACTTAATGGCTTTAATTTTGTTAGGGTCTACCTTAACACCCTCGTGAGATACAACATGACCCAGATATTCCACCTCTTTTACTCCAAAGAAACATTTAGATGTTTTTTCATATAATTGTTTCTCCTCCCATATTTTGAGCACACTGTCAACATGTTGAACATGATCCTTCCAAGACCTGCTATAGATTAGTATGTCATCAAAAAATACTAGCACAAATTTTCTAAGGAAGGGTTTGAAAATGGAATTCATCAACCCTTGAAATGTAAAAGGTGCATTGGTAAGGCCAAAAGGCATGACCAAAAATTCATAATGACCCTCATGAGTTCGAAATGCTGTTTTTAGAATATCTTTAGTCTTCATTCTAATTTGATGATATCCTGAACGAAGATCCAACTTGGTAAAATAAATCTCTCCATGTAATTCATCCAATAATTCATCAATCACAGTAATGGGAAATTTATCTTTAATAGTGAGCTTATTGAACTCCCTATAATCCAGACACATGCGCCATGATCCGTCCTTCTTATGCACCAATACGACTGGAGAAAAGAAAGAAATTTGACTAGGTTGAATCATACCAGCCTCTAACATTTCTGCAATCATACGTTCGATTTCGCTCTTTTGGACATAAGGATATCTGTAAGGCCTATAGTTTGGAGGAACACTTCCTGGAATCAAATGAATAGCATGATCATGATCATGAATAGGTAGGTTGGAGTCCTGTGGGAGTTTCAAACACCTTGGAATGATTGTCCAAGACTTTTTGGAGATATGGAGAAATAGATGATTTTGATGTTGGAACTTATAGTGAGCATAATTGTGAAATTACACCTCATTGTTCTTTATTTAGAATATTTTTCATGACATTATAGCTTATTATCTTTCCTGGCTTCCCTGTGATACCCCGTAATTCAATTTCCTTTCCTTTTGAAAAAAATTTCAAGGAAAATTCTTGAAAATTAAAAGCTATCATCCCTAAATATTGTAACCATTGTACTCCTAGTACAACATCAACATATCCCATTGGAATGGAAAGCATTGGAATATTCAAAACATATTCCCCAATGGTTAGCTTGATATTATGGCACTTTCTAGAGCAATTTAAAGTTCCTCCATTTGCAACCGTCACTTGAAATTATGGTGCTGGGTACAGGAAACAATTCAATTCCTTGGCTACCTTACAATGAATAAAATTTTGGGTACTACCAGAATCAATCAACACTATTACTTTTTTCTTCTTGATATGTCCTATCTTGAGAGTTTGAGGAGTGGTAATTCCTGCCAATGCATTACCCGATATGGTCAGACTCATTTCTTCTTCTTCTAGGGTTGGTTCCTGGTGTATATCCTCTTCTTTTTAAGTTTCTTGTTCATTTTCTTCCTCCTCTTCACAGTTTATGTAAAATAATTTCTTCTCAACACACTTATGACCTTTAGTGTATTTTCTATCACAACTGTAGCAAAGCCCTTTGTCTCTTTTTTCTTCCAATTTTTATGGTGTCAACCTTGTAGGTTGTGGAATTCTAGGAGTAGAAATACTTCCATATTTATAGATGTGAGTGGTAAGCTTCCTTGTCGCCATAATTTTACATTCAATTTTTCTTGCCAACCTGAATGCCTTCTCCAATGAATCAGGTTCCCAAAAACGAACTTCATGTTGGATGTTATCCTTTAAAGTCCCTATGAAGAGATCAATCCTGTGTTCCTCTAGAATATCAATTACCCTTATATTCAATTTTTGGAAGTCTTCAATGTGCTCCGCCACTAAACCTTGTTTGCGATTTATCAATTGGATAAAGAAGGTGTTGCTCTTTTATCCTCATAATGTGCTATCATTTCCTCCGTAAAAATTGACCAAGTGGCAATTTTTTTACGGGAGCAAAGCCATCGATACCATACAAACGTGTTTTGTTCTAAATGTAAAGTTGCAATGCATACGTTTTGTTTGTTTTACAAATTATTGAGATCAAAATATTGCTCCATCTGTAGTATCCATGTTACAGGATCCTTGCCATCAAATTTCCTCATATCCATCTTTGGAATATGGTGGTTCTTCAATCCAACATTAGAGTTTATGAAATCACGATTAACATTTATTTTGTTCTCATCATGAGTTTCCTCTACTATCTTTCCGCCATTAGGTATCATTTCTTGTATTAACCTTGCCATCAAACCTTCCATGTCTGCTTTTAGATCATTCTTCATGTCTTCCATGTTGACTTTCATTTTTTCATCGATCTTAGCTTCCATGTCATCCATCTTAGCTTCCATGGCAGGTTCCATGATATCAATTTTAGCTTCCATGCCATTCTTCAAACCATCCATGCCTTTCTTCAAACCATCCATCTTAGTTTCCACGCCTTTCTTCAAAACTTCCATTTCATTTTTTGTTGCTCTTTGCGAGAGCGAAATTTGGTGCACTTGCTCTTGTAATTTTGATATGTCATGTTGCCATTCTTCCTCTTCATGATTCATAGTAGAGCCTTTTGAAGGCTTAATGGGTGTTGAATTCTTTTTAGGGGGGATTTTATAACCCAATACTGACATCTATGCTTCAATATGCCCTTGAAATCACTTCAAACTGATTTTTCACACAAGACTTATGTAATTTGAAAAAAAAAATGCACACCTTTTTCTTGCATTTGAGGAGCTCGATATTGAAACTGAATTATCTCTATGATTTCGGATCTTCAATATCTAAAATTCGGCCCTATAGTAGTACTCTGAATATTCTTTCAAATTCCATAGGTCTAACCTGATTTGGATTCCTCAAGACAAAGTTATGCCCAATCTCTCACAATTACCTAATCATGGACTGGTTCAGTAGAGTGAATTTGTACAATGTGCTATGTGTCACTGTTTCCACCTTCGGCCCTAAAATTTATAAAAAGGAAACTATAGCCCGTGTACTTGCGGCCAATTTTTATAGAATTCCAATTCGACGCTCAAAGAGAGAGTTATGACAATTTTCCCACGGTCACCTCTTTGAGATGAATTTCGGGAGCCTGAAAACACCCTAATTTCCACAAATCACATATCATAAAATATTGCGAACCAAGATCTGAAAGTTTTACCAGTCGTTTCTCAGGATTCCCTCTTTTCTCTATAGAAATTCCAGCTTCCGAACCTTCGTAGAAAACTAGTTATAGTGCAAATTAAATGATGACCTTTTTTAGGTGAAATTTAGAAGCCTAAAAAAGCCCTAACTTGTACAGATCATATCTCTGAAAATATTGTGAACCAGGATCTAAAATTTTTACAAGAAGTTCCTCAGGATTTCTGCTTCTCTCTATAAACATTTTAGCTTCTGAACCTTCGTAAAAAAAAACGTTATGGAGAAAATTCCAGGATGACCTGTTTGGAGCAGCGAAAACCTAGAATCCAAAGCTTTGATACCAAATGTTATGAAACCAACTCCAAAAATAGAAGAAAAGAGAGATAAACGCCTTAGAAATAGCCATTGCGAGTGGGAAACCTCCAAATATATTACATAAATTAACAATTCTTGGATGATACAAATGACCAAAACCTCCTTCTATATATATGATTCCATGGGGCCACAATATAATCCTAGCCGACCTAACAATAATAATGTAAGGGCACAATAATAACAATATTGGAGTTACATGGGTACAACAATAACAATAAGGGAGTTACACTAACAACAAAAAGGGACTATACTAGTAATATAGGGACCTAACATATGATTTGTCTTTGAGTGAAATACATGATTCTTTGTCATGCTAATGGCACTTGTATTGTCACAAATAATAGGAATAGGTTTATTGTAAAACACTTTCAAATCCTGTACAATTTTCTTCATCCATAAGAGTTGCGTGCAAAAAGAAGTTGTTGTTATATATTCTGATTCTGTGGTAGATAATGAGATTGAATCCTACTTCCTTATCAACCATGAAACTAGACATTATCCATGAAATAACACACTACCACTAATGCTCTTTCAATCATCTACATCACTTACCCAATCATCATCAGTATTAACAGTCAGTGAAAAATATTTACCTCTTGGGTACCAAAGTCCATAGTCCATCATGGATTTGAGATATCTGAGAATTATCTTGGCTACTAGAAGATGGCTCTATCTGGGGGCTGCTTGAAATCTTCTAGCAATACTAACTACCTACATTATGTATTTTCTTTAAGATTTCAATTATAAAAGGTTGCCAATAGTAAAATTGTATAAAGTCTAGCCTACTTTTGATGATTCATCAATCTTACAAAGCTTGCAATTTGTCACCATTGGTGTGCTCACTAAAGTACACTCCTCCATACTACATTTATTCAATACTTCCTTGAGATATTTTCTTTATGAGATAAAAATACCTTTTTAATTTTGTGTAATATTCAATCCATGGAAATAAGAAAGTTCTCCAAGCATAGGCCTCTCAAAATTTGCCTTAATATCAGCTGCAAATTGACATGTTAGTTGATCTGAATCATTGCCAATTATAATATCATCAACATAAACAATCACCACTATTAATTTTCCATCTTTATATTTAACATACAAATTAATCTCAGCCACGCCTCCTTTGAAACCACACTTGAGAAAGTAACTATCTAACTTGGAATACCAAGCATGTGGGGCTTGCTTGAGACTATACAAGGCCTTCTTTAACTTGCAAGAATAATATGGTTGATTTGACAACTGAAAACCATATAGGTGTTCTATGTAAAATTATTAATGTAGTTATCGATTTAGAAATGTATATTTGACATCCATATGATCTATCTTGAACTTCTTGAAACAATAAAATGCCAAAAAAATTCTAATAGCCTCTAACTGAGCAACAAGAGAAAACATTTCATTAAAATCTAGACCTTTTATTTGAGCATAGCCTTTGCACAGTAATATTTCCTTGTTTCTGACCACTTCTCCATGCTCATTCAACTTATTCCTGAAGACCCACTTCGCGTCGATAGCATTATTGTTTTATAGTCAAGGAACAAGCTCCCATGTCTGATTTTTCTCTATCTGGTTCAGTTCTTCATGCATGGATTTTAGGTAATTCTCATCCTGGCTTACCTGTGAAACATCCTTGGGTTCCTCAGTGGATAATATAGTTACATGCGCTTGAGTAGCAAGATTTAGAAACTTCATTCTAGTCTGTACACTTGTGTTTAAATCACCAAAAATTTGATCGGTTGGGTGGTTTTTTTTCACATACCTTGAGGGATATTTGGCTTGGGGACTGGTGGTATTTTCACTATATTCATCTAAAAGTGGCTCTTCAACCTTATCATCATTGTTTAGCCCAACATCTCTGTTGAACATTCCTTTCTCCCATCTTCACTCTGGATATCTTTTGAATAGATCTATTGGCTCTTTTGGCTACACCACTATGTTGTGGAGTCTCAACTATTGTGAACTTCCTTTTGATGCCATGCTACTTAAAAAATTCATCAAATTATTTTGAAGTAAATTTACCTCCATTATTAGACCTTATACTATTTATTTTAGAATTTTTCTCATTCTCATCCATGGCTTTAAAGTATTTAAACATCTCAAAGGATTTATATTTCTCTCTAAGAAAAGAAAACCACATCATTCTGCTGAAATAATCAATGATAAGCATGATTTTTTTTTAACCTGTGAGTGTTTGATTTATTTTTGGGCCACATAAGTCCATATGAATGAGATGCAATGGATTAGTTGACAAGCTCTCCTTGGACTTGAATGGTACTTGAGCTTTCTTACCCAACTGAAAATACTTGCATGTAGTATTCTCAGGCTCTTATAGCTTTGGAAAATCCTTGAATGCATTTTTTTCCCCAATCTAACTATCTGATTAAAATTAAAATGTGCAAGTCTCTTACGCCAAAACTAGCTCTCATCAATATTTTATAAGCAACACCTCTCAGCCTTCTCTTTCAGAACATATACATTTCTATAGTTCTCACAACTTCAATTACTACTTCACTAGTGCTTGCAGACTTGATTTGACAATTCTTAGCCTTCAAAATAACACCATAGCCTTCGTCACACATCTGAGATACACTAAGTTAGTTATTTTAAAGTCCATCAAAAAATAATATATTCTTGGATTTACCTCTTCCATTTGAAAGACTGACAATTCCTTTTCCAACAATCTTACCAGATGCATCATTACCAAAGGTCACATTACATTTCTCAATTGGTTTCCATGACAAAAAATTACCTGTGTATCCTGACATGTGTCTGGAACAACCACTGTCAACGTACCAATGCTTGCCTTCGTTTTGTGCATATATTACAATGTTTCATTGTTATATATTCTCCTTTTATTTCCAGACTTTGGGCTCTTGAATGGTTTTATCAATAAGTGGATCAAGGATTTTATTCTTGAATCTACACTCAACTTCTCTATGCCAAAATTTTGATAGTAATAGCATTGAATTAAATTCTTCAAAGGAGGAAATGAATTGTTATACCTAGGTATTATCATCCTTTATTTGACTTGCTAATATTTTATTGTTCTTCTTGATCCAGGCTGTCTGTATGATAAATTCACCTTGCAATTCGCTGATTTGTGTCCATAGTTGGTACATGTAAAGAAATACCCTAAAAATATATTTGCATACCTGGAAGTAAATCAATTTATGAACATTGGTTGGGCTATTTTATGTGTATTTCAATTTGCCTCTTTAGCATTGCTCTATTTCTAAGAAAAATTTCTCTTCATATTGCATTGTTGTTGTTGGCTATTAGGATGTGCACTAGCTTTGTCTTTTCTCTACTACATTGAGCCCTATTTTGTTGTTGTGCTGACACCATTTTTAGCTGCTTGCACAAAGGTAAATGGTTTCTTTCCCTTTGAATATGCTTCTAAGCTAGATTCGACCTCAAATCGAAGACTATATCGATTTGTGGAGACTCTTTGTGCTTCCAAAAGCTCATTCGATTTTTCTGCCTCCTTTTATAAACTTCTGGTTGAAACTCAATTGAGTCCTTACCTTTTCCAACTCATTTATTAAAAAAACAACCTCTTTCTCAAGCCTTTCACATGCTTGACTCTTTTCACTGAGTTGCTAGTTTAAAGTATCTTGTATCTTGTTACCTTCTTCGACTTGCACAAGTAATGGTTCAACAGATTCAATTTTTTTTTGATCAACAACTCCTTTTGGGTTTTATTTTTCTTTCTAATCCTTTAAATCTCTTCAAGTGCACTAGCCAACTCTCCTTCTATGTCTACCTTGGCCTCTTCACCATCAGAATTAATGGATTCAACTTCCATATTGTCTATAGCCATAAGCATGAACTGTTTTGTGTTTTCATCATCTTTGTCCTCGTTAGAGGATTGGTTGCATTCAATTTTAGATGAGTTGGCATATTGGGTGTAGAAGTTCTTCATTTTGGCCTTCTTCCTATCCTTTTGCACTTTCCTGAACTTTTCTCTTGGATCATATTCCTTGCTCTTATTTTTAGAACACTTGGACACATAGTGACCAATATTTTCATAATTAAAACACTTAAAGGTAGCTTACCTTTGTATTTGACTGAACCTCTATTATGCTTCCTCACGAACGTAGATTATTCTTCATTTGATTCACACCAAGAATCATCATTCTCTTCCTTGGATCTTTTATCTACTTTGAAAGCTGATTCCTTCCATCCAGGCTTACCATTGGAAGTTATCATCTCATAGGAAGTGAGTGTACCAAGTAATTGGTCCAAAGTGAGGGTCTTCAATTTTGTCATCTCCTTAATGGATTATACCTTGGGATTAAATCTCTCAGGTAGAGATCTAAACACCTTTTGAGCTAATACATGTTATTCTAGTTTCTCATAATCATGCATCTTTAAAGACTCAAATTACATTCTAAAACCTTTGAGTTTGGATTTCTTTACCTTGTTGTCACTTTCATAGAAATTTCTCATCTTATCCCTATATTTTTTTGTTGGGTAGTCCATAAACTTAACAAGTTTTGATTCAGGTAGGCCAATAAGCAGTTCATTCATGGATTTTGCATTACATGCGAACTCCATATTTTTTTCTTTAATAATTTCTACTGGGAACTTTTGATATTCTTCTTCTACATCATCCCACACATCAAATCCAAGTGATTGAATGTAGGTCTTCATCCTTACTTTCCAAAACACATAGTTTATTCCAGTGAACATGGGTGCCCTATTGGTGAATCCTACTTCTCAGTTTTCCATGGTCCTTGATCTTTCTTCTGGTTGTTAAATTGATCTAAAGTAACCTGGATGCTCTGATACCAAATTCTAGAAACTAGGAAAATACTAAGAGGGGGGGTGGGGGTGAATCAGTATTGTAGGAATTTTAAAACTTTCTTTCACTTAAGACACCAACAAAATTTACAACAATTATTTTATATGAGGATGGAAATAAATAACATATGAATTACAATGAGAACACACAAATTCTTAAAATATTTATTTCACTTTCTTCATAAGGCAAGATACAACTTGTTGTTATAAAGTTCTATGGATACAACCAACAGGAAGCCACTACTACCCGATATGTCAACTAAAACTGAAAGGAGATACAACCCCTAATTTTATCAACTACCACTGAAAGGAGCTTCAACCCCTAAGTATTTACTAGTAACTACTTAAAGGAGTTACAACCCCTAACTTGCAAGTCACAACTTGCATGACCTCAATGATTCATATTTCATAAAATTTTCATACTCAAATCATGAAGTCAATCCTTTTTAAAACATAAATCAATTTGCCTCTCAAACACTCACTAAAACCACCATTAAAAATACCTTAAGAAATTTCACCATGCTCACCACAATTCTACTTCTATACACACACCTATTTGCTTTTTTCATCGTTTTTCAAGTTCGACTATGCTTATAAAGAAATTTGGATCGATATTTTTGAAATTGAAACTCAGTTGTCTTACACTTTGATCTTTGGATGAATCTATTTATTTTTTACTTTTTCCTATTCAATTGAGCCTTTATATTTTTCTCTTCAAGTGATCAAAATATCCTTACCTGTTTCTGCTGGAAAAAATGAGCTTAATTGCTCAAATTTATTTTTTTGGAATTTTTACAGGATTTAGCTAAGGTTCTTCTAAATTTGGTGATCTCCAAATTTAATATTTTTTCCAAGTTTGCCACCAAATATGTCCATTCTGCCATTATAACTCGAACTTGTTCATGCTTGCACTTTAGCGCTCCTTTTTTATATTTGGCATAACTGCCAAATTCTAAGCTATCGACTCATCCATGCCAAAGCCTGAAGCATTTATGTAGAAACACTACCAAAATTAACCTCCATGGGCTCTCTTTATGCTATAGCCCGAGGGATTATTTTTCATTGCAAATATTCACACCCTCGGTCACAATACACATAGAACCACATCAAAAATTGTGTCCTTGTGCACCCTTCGTTACTTGAAAAACTGTCTCTTTTCGACAAAGAATCTATCTCTCGACCCTGTTTCCCTGAAAATATTCCTTTTGCATCTTAGTTTTTCCTCCGGGAATTTTTCTTCCATATTTTTCTTTCTGGGTAAGTCTTCATATCCCAACTAAAACTCCCGATGTGCATACCTTGTTTCTTCTATGCAAGCCTTTCCTAACTATCGTCATGCTGATGTCACCAATGCTACATGGTTCCATCTGAGTGGTGACATGCGGCACTCATATTTTTACCACTATGGTACCTAAAAACACAATATGCCTGCCATGTGTCCCCCATATACGTTAGCTTGACATCATCACTAATCAATTTGATGCAGACACACTTCCTCTTAGAGAGGTGAGAGAATGGGTCCCAAACCTTGGTTTGACGACCATTTCCTTGGTTAAATTTTCAATAAAAACCACCAAGTTAAAGCTCTGTTATACCTATGTTTCTTAGTTCCTCAACCCTTATTATCCTGGGCCATTATCAATTTCACTGCCCATTTATCTTCTGGGGAAGTACCTTCTGGTCTACAAATACCTCGACTTCCCGACTACCTAGCTTCTAGTTGGCATAATCATGCTATCAAATGGGATCCACCTTTGTACAATAGAAATTATTTTTCTTCTCTTTGTTTTTAGCCACGTTTACCCGGTCCTTGGATTTGGCTATTCTGCTAAAACTTAACCATGTTTAGCAATGTGACAAACTTATCTTTCTCTAATAATACCTCTGCAATATTTGACTTTGGCGTCCTTAACTTTGACTAGATCTAACTTTCAATCCAAGAGGACATTTTTAAACTTCTACATACAATTGGAAATCTATTTTAGAGCTTTAAGGTCCCAACTCAGTTCGAAAATATTTTATGAGCTAGAAATGGATTCAAAGTCTCTACATCATCACCAAATTTTCCTTAACAATTCTTTGATCTATTATTCATTCTTCTTGCATTATTATTTGTTATTTCCTTAATCCTAATCAAATTTTCCATTAATGACAACACATTTCTAACATACATTCCCCCCTACTCCAACTGAGATGGTGGTACGAACCCATGGACCTATGATAATGTCCATCAAATGAAGTTAAAAGAGTTGGATATTGAACCAAATTTGGAGACCCTATCACTTTCCAACATGATATTGACATGATGGAAGCGGAATATCCTTCATAAAAAATGGTTTGGAAAATATTATTTTTCCAGTATAATGATTTAATATGAAAAGCTAAATGATGAGGAAGCATAGGTTTAACAAATGTAGTATCAAACATAATAAAATGAGAATTATTTGGGTAAAATGATCTAATTAGAATGAGTAACGAGCTCCTTTGTGAAGGAAACAAATGGAGCACCTTTAACATTGAAACATAAAAGAGTCTGAGATAAATCCTCAACCAAGGAATAATTCTAAGCAAACCCAACATTTGGATTAACGGTCGAGTGTTTCGAGGATCCTTTAAGCATCCAAGGGATAATCTCAACAATAGGTCTCTCTATATGGAGAGGTTCTTGAGAATCATAAGCAGATTTAGCCTTAGAAGACTCGAGGTATCCATAATCTCAAGCCCCATTTGATAAATCAACTTGGCCTTTAACCATATAAACATTTGATAAATATTCCCCTTAAAACTGGGTGACCCCAGGGTGGGGTCTAGTATTAACATTTACATTAGAAAGTTGTTGCCGCCTTTGGGGAAAAGGGTTATTAAGTACAAACTAGAAACTAGAAGATCCTCGTTGAGCTAACAAGTGTTGAGCATATTGAATAAGTGGGAAAAGATGTGTCAGATAATCTCCTTTGCACAACTTGTAAGGGAATTTCAATTTCTTTTTGGAATCTTTCTTTCCCTCACCAACATTGAAACTAGGTTTATTCACATTTTCTTTCTCTTCATTCCCTTTATTTTTCCATCATCCTTTCTTCTTCCCTCTAGATTTTTGGTTTCCTTTGGGGTCTGAAGATTTTATGACATGAATCATAGCAGATTGCGAAGGAGGATAGATAGATGACATAACCGTTACCAACAAAAGTATATTTCAAAGTCATATGCTACAATTGGTTCACTAAAAAACTAGTTGTATTCGAATCAATTGATCCTACCGCCCTATCAATATGGGGCCTTGGTTTTGATTTATTCGATTCCATTGAAGGTCTCGGCGCATCAGGAAAAATTTCATAAATGACTCCAAACTATGAATACATGAGATCCAATTGTTGGGCCCTAAATATAACATGTTATTTTTTGAACACTCAAGAAAGTGACACATATTTAGAGATGGTTTAATATAACAACTTCAAAAACCACTCAAGTAAAAATTCATTAGGTATGTATGCTTTTATCATTCTCTTTCTTCTCTGTCATTCGTGGAAGTGGTTGGAGACATGAGTGGCCTTGTATTGTTTAAAATTAGCGAAGAGATAATTAGTCCCGACGTCATATCAATTAGGAAATTGAAAGTGGTTAAGAAACACCATGGAAAAATAGTTAAATGTAAAAAATGATCCCCCTTCCAATTCAATAGACCATTTCACAACATTCCCAGTTAGGGTGCATTAAAAATGTATCAACATAATCAAATTGGTAGTCAAATAGTTTGATGAACACTATAGGTGAAACATGGTAATATGATCTACAAGATCTTCACCAAAGTTTCCTTTGAAATCAATGATTTCCGAAGGAATTTTAGTAAGGAGCAGGTGCCAACTCAGATCATACCGAACTAGGTCATTGTTTAACTTCAACAAATCTAGAAAATTAAGATTTTTTAGAAATAGTAAGCATGAAGAAGCTATAGGATTCCACCCTCCAGAATGAATTCTTCCAGAAGGACCATAGTTTGGAAAAGAATACCCTGGATTTGGATTGGCACTAGGCTGCCAGGGATTACTCACAAAATGTCCCAGATTATGATACAAACCTTGTTGTTTGGGAATATACAGAGGAAATCCTCAACTTATCATAGAACTATGATCAAAAGAGGTATTACCTCCCAAAAAATGTTATAAAATGGAGAAACCCCTTGCTAAGGGTTCCAAATGCTAGCTAAGGGTGAAAAACCCACCGACGTACTTCCAATAGAGAAGGGAATACTCCCCTGTTGACCAAACACCTAATAGGGATACCCGACCCTAAACCACTCATTACAAGATATACCATACCATGTCTTCCTTGCACTTGAAAATGATTGGTATACTGAGAGAAGCCTTGAAATGGAAGAGATCCACTTCCTAAGGAGGGATTATAAGGAGGAACATGTTCATTTTCAAAATCTAAGCCCTGTATAGGGGCTAGACCACTAGACATAGAAGGCATAATAGAAGGAATGGTCGATGATAAAAGGATTGTAGGAATCCCTACGAATGACATACCAAATGAGAAAGCACCATTGAAAGGAGAAAAAGGTATGATGCCCTTACTTGAGCGAGGAGTATGGGTAAATCAAGTAGCTACTGTGGTGGGTGTAGAAGTGGACACAATAAGGAAGGTAAATGTTCCCCCACTCATTACTGAAGAAGGTGTATGCACACCAATAGAATCAATATCCATACTAGTGCTACTAACATTTCCCATTTTTAAAGAAGGAGAGTTCAAAGGAATGCTTTGAACTGGGGTACCCACGTATGATATAACATAGGGGAGGTTCGAGGGAAGCAGATATAAAGGAGTCCCAAAAGACTCTAGGATTTGTTCCATGTTTTCCTGATCTTTGAACTGAAAAAAGTATCCTAGTAAGGATCAAATTTTTTTTTTCCAATTCACGAACAAAACCATGCTCTTCCTCTAGAGTAAAAACCCTCAGTGAAGGATTTGTCTCTGTTGCATTATCTTGAACTGGTTCAAAAGAACCAATGGAATTTATCCTATACCTTCGAGGTAAAGGGTCGACATTTGCTAGAAAAGTCCAACAAAGCCTCCTAGAATTGTATACCATTCGATCAAACATCTTTTATAGAATAAAAAATAAATGACTCAAATCACCTAAGGCAGGCTAGAAACATAGATCACTCACTAAAAATCCCCAAATATATCGACACGTAAAGAGCCTTCAGGTATTTCCGCTCTAAGTGATTAGGACCAGACACCAAAATACAATAAAGTGGATACAGGGCCTTCTGAAGGTAAGATTGGGGTGATGAGGGTCTAATTCCTACCAATGAAGGTAACAAAAATAGTTACACTTAACTCCTTAAAATAACCTTTTTTGATTCAAGTACCCTTGCTTCACAGGACACCCTCCATAAGTACTATGATAGTGATAAAACATCTATCTCAAATACCACGAGCATTTCCAATTGCAGTCACCTAGGTGGTACCTAGGAAAGGAAACTAGGGTTACTAGCTCGTAATCAGAAGCCAATGGGGACATTCATGAGCATGTGCTCTGACAAGTAGGAGAGGGGGTATCTATCTTGCCTTATCATTTCACGACGTAGTGCTTAATTGTTCTGTGAGAGGATATTCCATGAAAAATTATATGATACTATATTTCCACTCTTTAATAAACTTATATACTTTTAATTGAGTGGCCTTAGAGAGTTTACTCTCCACATACCTATTCCAAGGCCGTAAATTTTCCGTCAGAGGATATGGAAGTGAAACTTGTGATATTTCAATGGAAAAGAAACCAATAAGAAAATTAGGCTACATTAAGTGAAACTCTCTTTCTTCAAAGAAAAATGATTTATACAAGGCTCCATGAGAATCTAATAAGTAAAAACTTTTTATCTTATTTTTATAAGAACTCACACATAAAAAATCAACCAAAAATATCAAATTGTTATCCTATTGTAATTAACTCTAATGCAAATTGATATGCAATGCAAGCTTCTAGAATGTATTAAAAAGTCTTAAGTAAAAAAAATAACAAATGCAATAACTAACAAGTAAGACAAACAAACAAGTGCAAAAATGCACTTGTATAAATCTCAAATCTCGAATCAAGAATGTATGCCTCAATATACCAACGAAACACCCAAGTAAAAACTACCAAAATACTTTTGCTCAAATTCACAAGAAAATTAAATGTGAAAGAACCAAGAGAAAAAGGAAAAACAAACTAAGGATCTCAAAGCAACAGGAATCCACAAGACTCAAGCTAACTAAACCAAGAACCTCAAGCACAAGAACCTCAAAAAATTAAATAAAGCAAGAGTAAATGAAACCAACAAGTTCCAAAAAAGAGATATAAGAGTTTCACAAATATGCAATTTAAGAGCCTCAAGTGAATGAGATTCCAAAACTTCAAATAAAGAAACTCAAGATATTTACAATAATGAAATAAGCTAATGTAAGAGGATCAAACTTTAGGTCAAACAAAATCAAAAGGAAAGATATGGGCCAAAAATCAATTGAATACATACAGGTTGTTCTGCAAATGAGAAATAATGCAAGACTTCAATTAGAAGGCCAAGAACCCAACCCAACACCTAAGACTTTCAAAAACCTAGATTGAAAGAAAAGAACTCTTTCATAGACAATTCAAATCATAAAATCCAAAGACTTCAACATGAAATTTTCCAACCTTACAGAAATATTGGAGACCAGAAAACATGAAACTTGACCTTTCTAAGCACTCAGCCAAGTGAAAATTTCCATTTTCTAGACATATACATGACTATCCATAACATATTCTGAGTATGTATGCACACTTAACAAGGAAAATATGCGTATATAGAAGTTTCTTGCAAGAAAAAAATGTATACACACAATGTTTTGTAAATAAAAACAACGTATAGACTGTAAACTGAGGAAAAAACAGAAATTAAACCCATTTACAAAGGATCAAGCTGGAGGATTTGGTTTAATATGATACCAAAAGACTAAAAATACTACCAAAATACAACCCAAACACCCAGACCAATCCAGAAAAATATTAGGGAAATACTAATAAGTATATGCCCAATGGAGTTTCCAATTCTATATGAGGGAAAGTTTCCCTAGGGTTAGGATTAAAATCCCCAACAGAGTTGACAAATAATTTAAACGAGAAAACTCAATCAGGCATGTGTAGTACTTAATTAGCAAAGGTTGGAAAAGGATACAAACTCATAGGTCCTACATTTGATGACGATCCCACATGGTCCAAATCCTGACTCTTCATCCATAATTTGTTGACCTACAAGATAGAGAAGAAAACACTGACGAGTCAAAAAATTCGAAGTACATATGCATATAATTCAATTAGATCGTAACCATGTCCATTACAATTTCACATTCATAAAGATAAACAATGAAAACTAGAATGACACATGATTATTTTTATCAGAATGATAGCAACAAGGAATGGTAAATCTACAACCTGATCCTTGTTGTTGACATTGACAAAACCTTCCTATGAATCCATCCTACCCAAGCCAACGGAACCATCCTATCCAATAAAAGAAATATGATGTGAGATAAAGGGGGATCAACATCTATGCATGGAAACAAGATTTTCCTGGAGATAGGGGAGTGCACAGAGCATGAGATAACATAAACCTAATCTGGGGATAATTTGGTAGAGTAAGGATGCGAATCATTACGATGTTTTTAAATCAAACCCATACGGTGGATTTATACCACCAAAAACTAGTTAATTTGGTTAGGCCACAGGCTCAAGTAGGTGGGCTTTCAGTCTAACCCATAAACCTCGCCCAAAAATATATATTTTAATATATATTTTTCAAATTTAAAAAGGTGTACATGGGAAACATTTAGAGAAACCACATACAAATGCACTTTTACAATGGGATGAGTCACATATAGTTTTTAAAATATGAATTTTTGAGATAAGGACAAGTCTGCAAGGGAAAAGGGATCTTCCTAGGCCAGTCAAGAGCATATGATCTACATTAGTGGAAAAATATGCTATAACAGTTAAGATTCTCTATGTATAGTTATTTATTAAGTAGAAGGCTATGAGATATTTTGTTAATAATCATCATTGTATTTAGATCATTGTTCTTTGAGGTTGTCCCATTGAAGAATAAAGTGAACATAATTCTCTATTTTTTACTCTCAAATATATATTTCTGATCCAAATTAGATCATTCTATTATTTTTGATCCATATCGATGCTTTCAAAGTGAAAAAGTGGAGGAATCAACTCTCAAGACCACTTTTACCAATAGGCCCTAGTTTGGAAAATTGGGGTCTGAAACCTTCCAATATCAGTTTGAGGCATCAGATGTTGTTTCTTGGGGGTAAAAAATTACTACTTAAGTACAATTTATTTATTTATTTATTCTACACATAAATACCTTTCCAACGACACAAGAATCACCTCAATCAGGGTCCGCATGCAAAATTTGTGCCACTAGGAAGTTGACCTTACTATTTTGACCACCATAATTCAAGAGGATGCCATGTTAGCCCCCATTATTCATGTAAAATGGGCTAGCCACATGATCATCATGAAGAAGACTCTAGTAGAGTCCATATTGTAGCTTTAATTAACAGTTTATAGAGTCAAACTTGACAACTAGTAGGCTATCATGTTACGTTTATAACCGGGCCACTAGGAAGAAGAGGGGTATTTGAGTGCATTTTGTTCCATAGATGAGAAGAGTAAACGTGAGTGGATAGATGAGAAGCCTTTTGTGTATGAAAATACACTTTATTTTCCATACTATCCATATATACACCATCATATTCACCTTATTTTTCACAATAAATGCATATACATGTATTTAAATTAAGTTTTTCAATTCTTAGAAGTTTTTATAAAAATTGAATTTTAGGTGCATTTTTGGACCAAATCAGAAATTCCCGTAATGGCCTCATGGTTTGCATATTTACAGGACACTTGGGATCGAGCTAGATATATTTCTCGAAATATTGGGAACTAATATTAAATTTACACATGTTGGTTTAGTCAAACCGAGCTTTAACAGGCCCGGTCAAAGTCAGTCAAACATGACCTATTTTTATGGGAGATCCCTAGGAACTAGGTCAAATTTCTTACTTTATGGGATTTTCTAGATTTTGATGGATTTGATGGATGAATTCGACTTGATTGGATAAGATAAGGATATCCATGGCTATAGGAGAAATTTTAGATGAATTTGTTGCATATTTTATCTATTTAAGCCTAAGACTTTGAAGGCATTGATATGTAGAAATTGTATATATAACTTAAATTTATTATTTATGAGACTCTGGAGAGTTAATTGAAGACATGTTATATTTCATTTGTTGTTTTTATATGGTGATTTATTGAATGAAGTTTTAGTAGTTGAAAGCACTTTCAGTGTGCGAGGCAAGGGTGGAGGTCCGCCACACCGAGCTAAGTGCACTTTCTAGTTATTTGTAGTTGTAGTTTCTGAACTAGTTTGTTTTAAGCTTAAATTGTTGATTAGATATATGCTGATTTTTTATGAGTGTTGATGAATCTAATTCTCATTCTTATTCTTCATATGAAAGGACAATCAAATGTTTAAGTTAAACATTCTTTCTATCTGATTAAGATCTTGAGCTAGAATTTATCTTTTCCTGCTTTTTAATGCTTTTCTAAATTCTTGTTTTCTAACAATAGTATTATTGATGAATGAATCTGTGACGAAGGAAAACCAAGATCTCTTTAGTTAAGAGCCTCTTCAATATTGTTTCATGCATCTTGATCTATTTCTCAATTAGTGGTTTTTTGGTTTCTAATTCATGAAGTAATTTTGTGAGAGAAGGACAAACAAATCTCTTAAGTTAGGAGATTATTTTGCTGCTGATTGCATATTTGAATTTAGAAATTATTTAGTTTATATTTATATTTGTAATATGCATTTCCTTAATCATTGATAAATCATCTTCTAACTTGATCATAGCTGAAACCCATATACCTTGGGGATGATTCTAAGTCCTACTAGCCCGGATTGATAATAAATACTTGTGTTTGTTTACCTGTTAAACAACCCAACATTTTGGCGTCGTTGCCGGTGAAGCATATTTCAAAGTGGTCAATTAGGAAGATTAAAAGATTAAAAAATATATATAAAAGCATTAAAAACAACAAAACCATAAATTTTATTTAAAAGTTATGTTTCTTTATGCATAGAGATAGAGATCAGAAGGGTAGATTTGTGAAACAAAACCCCCCAACAACTCATTCATCCATAAGAATAACAACACCAGTTGTTGGAAGACCTACTATAGAAGAGTTAGAGGAGAAATAGAGAACAAGAGAAAGATTAACTTTAGTTGAAAGACATATATTGTTAGCCTTGGAGGTAAAAAGAAAAAAGTCACCTAAAGAACCTCTTTCCTTAGGGAAACAAAAAGATAAAAGAAAACCAGTTGTTGAACAACTAGAGAAACTTGTCCTTGAAAAAATCAAAGTAGTGGAAGAAATAAAAAATCAACCTCATATTGAAACACTACATATCTCTGAACAAGAAATGGTTGATGAATGAGAAGGATCAAATAGGCCAATCATGACTCCTAAACAAAGAATTGAATATGAAAGACAACAAAGGGAATGGAGAAGAAAAAGAGAGGAAGAAAGAAAAATTGAGGAAGAAAGGAAGAGAGAGGAAGACATAAGAACAAAAGCACATAGAAGGATAGAAGAAGAAGCAAGAAGAGAAAATCAAAACAGAAGAACACATGAAAATGGAAAAGAAAATAACAATGATCAGGAAACTACTTTTGGATTTCCAATATTAGATGCAAAAGCAATATTAGGAGAAGAAGTAAAAATGAAAAACATTCCACGTTCTTTATTGGCTAATTTCTATGGAATGTCAACAGAAGATCCTGATGCATTCATGTTCGAGTTTGATATCTTGTGTATAACTTATGGATATACGGATGATACACACAAGCTTCGACTTTTTCCCTCTACTCTGAAAGCAACAACCTTGAAATTGTTTATGGGTTTATGAGAACATACAATTGCTTCTTGGGATGAAATAAAGAATTTTTTTCTTCAAAAGTATCAAGATTACTATAGGGCTAGAGACTCAAAAGAAGACATTTTTAGAATGACACAACAAGAAGATGAAAGTTTGGAAGAATATTTGGAAATATTTCTTTACAATTTGCAGAAATCCAAACATCATTCTCTAAATCCTGACACCATCCGTACAATATTTCTTAAGGGTATCACAGATAAATATTTAGACATCCTTAGTGTGATGGGAAAATTAGATATCTCCAATTTACCATTTGAAGAAATTTTTGAACTCTGTTAGAAATACTCTAGGGGAAGAGAAAAGAGTGGAAAGAGAGATATTTCATCAAGAGCTTCCAAATCTGTAGCAAGTGCAGTAACAAGAGCAGAGATAGGAATTTTACTAGAAAATTTCAAAATAGATCTATTAAGCACTTTGGGAAAACAAGTAGATGTATTAAAAGCTAAAAGAAGAAGGAAGAACAAGATGAAATCTTAGCAATCTTCTATCCAAAGTGTAGGAAAAAACATCCACTCAGGGAATGTCCTTTGCAAGGTATACAAGTGTGTGGACTATGCACAGAAAATCATGCAACACAAAAATGTCCCAAATTAAAATAATTGCAAGTGGAAGAAGTGAAAAGAGAAGTTTCTCTCTACTATATGGCACCAAGGAGACCTTGGCGACCAAGTATGCCTCAACATTTCCCTCAACAAAACCTCCAGAATTTTCAATATCCTCAAAATTCATGGAATACTCCAATGCCATGGTAGGCTTGGCCTCCACAACAATATCAAAATCAACCTGCACAAGGTTGGAGGGGATATGGTAATGGAAACCAACCACCTTAGCATATGTATCCTCAACAGTATCAATATCAACAACCATACCCTCCACGACCATTTCCTCAATACCAAAAATTCCAACAACATCAACCAATGCCATAATTTCCAACCCAAAATCAACCAATGTTAAGTCAACCTCAGCAGCTTCAGCTGCCTACTAACCAACCACCACCTAGACCAACACAATTTCCAGCTCAGCCAGTAGCTAATCCAAGTAATAAGGTGGATAGACCAACATACCATGTGTAAGAAGCAACATATTATCCTACCTATTCTATTCTTCCCATATAAGATGTCCACCTAAGGTCTAGGAAGGTGTTACAGAAAAATTCTCCTTTGATAATAGAAGAACAAAATGAACAAGGAGAACAAAGTCAACAATCTCAACCAGAACAACAAATTTAGAAAGGTAAATCTATTATGACTCAGACTCCACCATATCTAGAGAGATCAATCCAACAGAAAATTCCAATATCTCTTCCTGAATTTGATATTCTGGATGAATTAAAGAACACATATGTTAAAATTCCTTTGTTGCAGGAAATTAAATATATTCCAATATATGCAAAAACAATAAAGGAATTATGCATTAAGAAATCTGGCAGAAGAAAGAGAGATCCACCTACAATCTAGGTAATTGTAAGGTTAGCTAGTCTCATGTCTACAAATACAACCATTGAAAAATATGTTGATCCAAGGATTCCTATGGTTACCATTTTGATTAGTAAATTTTCAGTGCCAAACACTTTAATAGACTTGGGAGCAGCTACAAATTTTATGACTACAAAGACTATGAAACATTTGAATCTGAACAACATTAGACCTAGTACTACAGTCTTATAACTTGAAAATAGATCTAAAGTTGTACCAGAAGGTATATTGGAAGACATCATTGTCTCACTGGATTCATGGGAGTAACATGTAGACTTCTTGATTTTGCAGCCAAAAACAAATTTAGGAGGGCATTTGTTGGACAAGAATTGTGAATTACAGACGCTTCCCTAGACAGATGACAATCTAGAACAACAGATTAAAGACTATACGACTACCTTTCCTAACTCAGAATAGACACACAAAAAGGATTAGAGGCTTACTTGTAATTCAAGCACTTCTAAATGGCTCCTTCTGTCGCTTCCGTTGTAGCTTCAAATTCAAGTGGTTTGTGTGAAATGCTTCCTGCAAGAAAGAACACTAAAACAACAGAAGATAGCAATAATACAAATGCCTATTCAATTTAGTTAGCTAAATCAGTAAAGCATAAACAATATACATCAACTAAGATCTTACAATATGGAAAATCAAAGCCAATACAGATGCATATAGGGAAAAGTAAGTTGTATTATTTATTGATGATAGAAGGAGAGGTTACAACCAAATGACTGATTTGAAGTGACCCTTCCAACAATGATCCTTAGCCCCATCACAGTATAAATCTCTCCAGCAGCTGTTACACAAATCTAACTCTCAATTGAAAATCCTCCAACATTTATCTACTCAAATTATTCCTTCTCAAACACTCAGATTTGTGTTCAATTTATAGATGAACTGAAGGTAGATTTGCAATGAATGAATTTCTAATAATAGGCAAGACATGTTCCCAGTAATGTAGATGTCAAATGGAAACTTGGATTTGAAGCTTTGACACATGTGAACTCTTCTAGAAGGCACTGGCCAAGTGGAGATTCCAGAATAATGAGATTTTTGCTCCCAATGTGACCAACGCACCCATAGATGTCAGGAAGTGCTTTGGAGAGCAGCCTTGCATGGGGCTACCTGCATATGCAACGTACTTAGTCCCCTTAGAGGCAGCGTTGGTGAGCTCCCACATGCTATATAATAAACTTCAAACCTTGGAAACCTTTGCTTGATGAAAGTCATGCTTGATTTTTCTTGTTCTTGCCTTAGGGCATGTAGCAACTTGAAATGATAGGGAAACAGGCACCTTTAAATGAACTCCTGGAGATGAGCCCAAATTTTCCCGCATTGTCTGCCCCCTAAAGCATGAGGTCAAAATAATAAAAACATTTGATTGAGATGCTTTACACTGTGATGGGCCAGAAACGAAGCAGAGTGGTCACCTGCATCAATATTACAATAAATTACATCACGATATATCCTCTTTGTTCATAATTTCTAAGGGTAGGCATTCCCATGTTCTGCACATAAACAATCTAATAACATGTACATAATTCAGAAAGTCGTCGACATTGGAATTTTTCCCAACGTAGACATGCCTACATATATAGGCCCATGTTTAGATGACAAGCTGTATGTAAGGTCACCATACAGATGATGTGTACAAAAATCCTGAAATCGCAGCCCAGATGGATAAAACTAGATCTGGGGTCTTCTTATCTCATTCACTTGATCATTCAGGTACAAGTCTAGCCATGCAAATATATGATTTGTCGTCGAACATGGAAAGACATCGTTTGATTACCAGCCAATGACGTGAGCTATTAAAAAAAGCGAGAGAACCACCATTAATGAAAATGGCCCTCAAGGTACTGTAGTACATTTTTTAAGGTGTGAATCGATGATTTGATGTAGAATGCCAAACAAAATATTTTGGTCAAAGGTCCGGAAGCAAGGATCTTGTCGATGTTGTGACAAGCCTCATGGTACTGGAATCCAATGTTTCTAAGTGAAATTCTTGGATATTGATTTGTTGTCGACATGAAGTCACCTTATTTCGAAATGAGAGTTACTGATTTCAGAGACAAGGGCATGACTTGATATAGAAACTTTCAGGGATGACGATCATGAAAATAAAGGTTTATGAGTATTGTAGAAGGATGAGTTTATTCACTGGATGACTTCTCTTGAAAATATCGGTGACACTATGATGAGTTGGCAGCATTGACCCAAAACCGAAGTGAAGGTATGATGAACCATAGGTGTGAATGAACCATCAAGATGATTACCCAACCCAAACAGTCACAGACATGGAGTGAAGGAAGTGTCATGTTCAAGAGCGACTTGCCATCAGTAAAGAAATTTTCCCACTTTTCCCAAATTTTCCCCGGTCATTTGTGACTAGCACTTTTATTTTTTAACAAGCTTGAGGAGGATAACATTTGCTTGATCTATAATTCAACCCTTTGGGCGAATAAAGTATCACTATATAATAATTTAACAAGTCTAGCGATGAATGAAACTCGATTCTTGCCATGATCGACAAGCCTGTCACTATTTTATGTTTTAACGAGCTTAACGACAGTGATAGCCCCGTCCTTTTTCATATTTAGAGAGTTTGAAAAAGTGGACGAAAGAAAACTCCATAAGTAATTTTTCGTAAATTTGTCACTCAGATCCAAAAAAGTATAAAATAATATTTGAGAGAACCTCTTTGGTCATGTTTAACCAAGGTATTCCTTTTTCATAAATAATCTATCTCAGTCCGGAAAAGGGTTAAACTTATACTGAGTAGATATCAATTCATTTACTTTAGGAGCTCAAAAAGACAATTGCTTGGCAATATTTTCACATTATCGGAGTCTGAAAAGAGCTGAAAGAAGACTCCAGGGGTTTCTTTTTCACTGTTATAAAAGCTCGAAAATGAGATAAAAGTGCACTTCAAATCCTTTTTCATTTTTAACAAAGCTCAAAAAATAAGGAGAAAAAGTATGCTTTGTGGTCTAGTCATTCATTGAAATAAATATGCACGTATGCTTTGTGGTCTAGTCATTCATTGAAATAAATATGCATGACTAATATGTTCATCAGTTGTATTTCTTGTTTAGAACAACATAAAATGGATTAAAAATACTTGTTTCATGATAAAAACATAATAAAACTATAGTCATAGCAATAAATTCAACTTGCGAATAATTAAATGACTATTTAAAAGTAGTTTCACTATTCATTTTTACCATTCCATAGTTACCATTTGTATTTTGGAGCTCTGAATCTGATTTCGCCCCCGAAATTCAGCTGCTGATTGTGATCATTTTTTTGGACAAATTTCATTGCCGTTTGATCCAGGTTAGTGCCATGGACCTCCTCTTCCCTTTGGTATTCATTTCATTTCCAATTTCTGCAAATTTTTAGGGTTTTGAGGCCCCTAGGGAAAATTTTTCTAAAAATGAGGGTAACGCACCCCTGAATGTCGAAACCTGCATTGCATAGAAGGTATAGTGAAGTGTACTTGCATGTGCAATGCATTGTCTCTTGTTAGGGAGTGCGTTGGGCGCAATTTAAGTTTTTGATTTTCTTGCTATGCCCAAAATTGACCAAGTTTTTTGCAATAAATGGAATCTAATGGATCTCATGGTTGTGTTCCAGGTTTCCATCGGATTATAATGACGATTACATGGTTTGAAAGAGAACATGAAGAACAAGATATGATTTCCTTGAATGATCCGGGTACTGTAAGAGCCCTAAGAGATTGTGGACTGCTTAAGTACTTTAAATTGTCTAGGATGAGGCAACAAATAGAACTCTTGGAGTTCTTAGTTCGAGCATGGGATCCAGTGATAGAGGCATTTCATATTAATAATCAAGTGGTTCCTATAACAATTGAGGATGTGTATTTTCTCACAGGTTTGTCAAGGAGAGGTTTTCCCATTTCTCTCACAGGGTCTACCGTTGGAGGAGAGACAGTGAGGGATTATATTCTGCAGGATTGCTATCCAGGGGTAGAACCTAGCAAATATGGAAAAATAAACATCTGTGATGTCAAATATTTTCCTTTGAGGACTATCCTTTTCACAATCGCTAAACTTGCTGGCACAGTTACACTCCATGTAGCGAACATATCATATATGCAGTATGCGCTAGAGTGTATGGAGCCAACAGTCTTCAACTGGTCTAAAGCTATTCTATCTCAGATAAAGGAACAACTGAACAAAGCAAAGGGAGGAAGGAAGAAGAATTTTAGTTATGGTTCTATCCTTATATCCTTTGCCTTAGAATGGATTCCACTGACACAACCACAACATGTGACACTGGATATAGCTAGTCCTAAAGTTCCTCAGATAAAGAGATGGGTAGAACTCATGGGTTGGCATGCTAGCCAGTCGACTGTTATGTTCTCTACTGCATTCTTTGCCTAGTTCTGGTGACAAATTGTCACCATGGATGAATATGCATACACAGGCATCGATTTTCGAGGAGATCCAGATCTAGCACTACAAGAAGGCACTCAATGGGGTGCAATAGGTAAGAATGTTTTGACCATGTTTTTTGATTTTTATAAGGTTTATACAATTTTTTTGTGTTTTTATTTATTTCCAAAACTAAACTAAATGTTTGATGTAATGCAGATGTTGGTCGCGTTTAACCTGTAGTGGAACCAGAGTGCGAAGAAAATGTGCCAGCAGAGAGGGCTGTCGGGAGAGCAGCCCTTCAGGATCTTGATCTGGCTGAGACTTTGACTGAGCTTCAACAGCACATAGAAGGCTTGACCTTCGGGGTTCCGGATTGCCGAATCGAAGAGCTTCCTATGCAACTGCAACGACACACTATTGGAGTTCCAAACCGTTGGATGTGGTTACTTCGTAGGATAGCTAGATATATAGCATGTTACCACGAGCACCACTAGTTTACTTATGACATTTTGCATACATTTTGAGGTCAGATGTCCGATGTGTCTTGGGAAATTTTTTTGTAAAAACCTATAACTATCTATCTATATGATTTTAGAGTTTTTCCTATGTTTAATGCGCAATCCTATTCAATTATTTGAATGTTTTCTTTACCTATGTCGCAAATGTCTGTCTAAAACTTGATTAGCTAATGAATCAGTCAATGTGTTCAAATTTCTGGAAATGTTTTGATATTGAATAAAATCAAAATGTCTTTCCAAAAGTCGAACTCTTAGGAACAATCTAAGAAGTGTTGGATTTCTAACAGTATAAACACTAGTAAGTTGTAATACCACAAGTTGTGAGTCTAACTTTATTATTATGCGGTTAATACCAAATGAAATGGCATCAGAGAGAAGTTCGATCAACAAACTATATTCAGCGATATTGTTCATCGATCTACCAATACAAATCCCTTGAAAACTCACTAACTCGCCGTTCGGAGTGAAAATGGTCCACGCTGCAGAGGATAGATTCTGCGTACTACGACCAGCACCATCAGCATATACAAAAAATGGTTCCGAAGATTCAAACATTTGCGATGAATTGTAAAGTGGATTACTAACGTCAAGAAAACTCTAAAAACAAATTAAGATAGTGAATGCACATCAACAGCATATATACAATATAATATAAAAAATTACCATGCTCATGATTAAGCATAGTAACGTTTCAAATACAGCCCATTTCTAAGCAGCGCCAATGGAATTCCATCGTAATCAACTAACTCATAGGCACCCTTAGCAAGAACTCTTTTGAAAATATAGGGGCCATGCCATAACGGCTCAAATTTCCCTGTACCTATTACATCAGCTTCTTGATCGTAAAGAAGGACCAAGTCACCCTCTGATAAAATGCGAGGCTGGAAATTTTTGTTGTATTGCGCATTTATACGTCTCTTATGCGCTTCGTTGGACAATTGGGCTTCACGACGTGTTTCATCAAGATGGATGAGGTTAAGGAGACACACTTCTTCTTCTGAGGTGTCAGGTAACAAGTCTATTGCGAGTTTTAACGGTGATATTTCGCATTGGATTGGTAAGATAGCTTCCAGATGATACACCAATTGAAAAGGAATAAATCCAGTTGCGTTTCTCACCGAGGTTTGATACACCCACAAGGCGGAGTATAGGATCAAATGCCAGTTTCTTTTATGAACTCCTATCATTTGTTGAAGAATTCATTTAAGAATTTTTGTTAATAGCCTCAACTTGTTCATTTAATTGGATAATAAGGAGTAGAATTATCATGTGACAATCCTAACTTGGCAGTCAATTTAGACATCATGTGGTTGCGAAAATGCTTCCCATGAACTATAACTATAGCCTGTGGGACCCCAAACCGTGTAATAATGTGGTTAAAGAAAAACAATGCAGCTCTTTGTCCTGTGTTGTTGAATGTAGGCATCGCTTCAGCCCATTTGGTAAAATAGTCGACTGCGATAATAATATAACCATGCCTCCTGGACGAAGGAGGGTTACAGGTCATGAAGTCAATACCCCATTTCGTAAATGGTCTAGTAGAGACAACAGGATGCATTGGCGCTGGCGATTTGCGGATTTTACGATAAAAAATATAGCATGCATGACAACTTCTTACCACGAGGATGCAATCTCGAAAAATAGTAGGCCAAAAGTAACCGATGCAGACTATCTTATGCGTGGTAGCATATCCAGATAAGTGTCCACCACAAGCCCCAACATGACAATCATTTAACACTTTTTTGGCCTCCTCATGAGTGAGGCACCTCCTTAAAATGGTATCGACACCACGACGATAAAGTGTATCGCCGACGATCAGATAATCTTTGGCTTGGTATTGAATACTTCGCCGTTCAAAGTGAGAGGTATTAGGTCGAAAAGTTTGGGTTTGGAGATAAATGATGAAATAACCATACCAAGGATCAGATGATCTGATTAGAAACAGAGACTTGTCTGGAATTGATGGTTCCGATGTAGTTTCAGTACTATCAGAGGGAAGGTCACAGAGAAGCTCATCCAAAACTAAAGACTTCTTTGACTTGGATTTGATAAATTCCAAATCAAATTCCTACAAAATGACAATCCGAAACTATTTTTGTTTTTCGGGGCAGGATATAATGTCGAAATATTTGGACAGCTTGAACAGCTGCCAAGGCAAGATTTTCTACATATGAGTACTTAACTTCTGTATCATTGAGATTATGACTCAAATAATAGATCGGATATTCAATTCCATCTTCTACTTGGACCAATACCATAGCAATGGTCGTTTCGGCCGTGACGATATATAGGAAATAATCATTTTGATAATTAGGAGGATACATTAATGATGCTCAGACAAGATGATCCTTGACAACATCAAAATAATCTTGTGCAACTTGGTCCCAATGGAAGGGAATCCCATTTTTCAATAGTCGAGTAAATCCTTTAGCCATTTTGGCATAATTTGGAATGAACCTCCTTAGGAAGTTAGCCTTTCCTTGAAGTTTCTGTATCTGAAGTAAGTTTGACGATGCAGGCAAATCAAGAATGGCCTAAACCTTCAAAGGGTCGATTTGAATCCCTTCTTTTGAGACTATGAATCCAAGCAAACGACCAGAACCAAAGAAAAAACACACATTTATGTGGATTGAGGCATATTTTGTAGTGTCGGCAGCATAATAAAATGGCTCTCAAATGCATTGGGTGATTAGTTTGATTTCGTGAATGCGCTGGTAAATCATCTAGATATGGTTGAAAAATGTGCTTGATGTCATTGAAAGCATAATCCATTGCTCTCTAAAAAGTTTACCCAACATTCTTTAAACCAAATGGGAGTTTCCTGTAAGTGAACGTGCCCCAGGGATAGATGAATGATGTATTATGTTGATCATCTGGGTGGATATTGATTTGATTGTAGCCGGAAAATCCATCCATGAACGAAAATATTTCGCATCCAGCACAATCATTAATAATCTGGTCGATAAAGGGAGTAGGATAGTTGTCTTTTGGACAAGCATGATTAACATCCCAATAATCGACGCACACTCTAATGGTTCCTTATTTTTCCATGACAGGAACGATATTGGAAACCCACTCAGTTAGCGGAACAAGGTAAATGAAACCAGCACGAAAAAGTTTTTTAACTTCTTCTTTGATGGCAACGACTTTCTTTGGATGAACAGGACAAAGCCGTTGACGCACCGGTTTGACATCAAGATACATATTAATAGTGTGTTCAACTATATTAGTATCTATGCCTGGCATTTCCTTGTAAGACCAAGAAAATATGTCACGAAATTCACGAAAAAGAGAGCGATATGATTCAGGTTATGATGGAGAACAAGATACACTGACATGAATATTCTCTACAACGCCAAGTTTGGTTGAAATATCGATAGAAATCGTTTCTTCGATATTTGAAAGATTTCGTTCGGAATCGATTGCATTAATGGGAAAAGAATTTGAAAAGAAAGTTTTGATGGATGGGTGATATAATTCACTAAGATTATTTTCTTCATAATTAGGAAGATGGGAACGATGATGATAATCTTCCCATGGTTCTCCTTCTGACATCATAGCTTCCAAAATCTTCTCATTTGTCAAGAAAATTGAGGAAAATGGATCAAATGGGGTACCAAAATCTAATGAACGATCAACCCAAACACTCGGCGACGCTGATTTCGGATTTGCTGCCCAAGCCAGATAGATTGATTTCTATGCCAGCTCAATATGGATGGGCAGAAGAAACTCATCCAATGTAGAAATATCAGAATCACCCGTACTCTTCCTTAAGCCAGATAGAGTGGAAGAGATCATGTAGTAGGTCTCTATGCTTTCAATTTCTGCCAACGTCGCTAGCGGTGGTAATGCAAAGGTTCCCATGAGAGTGGAATCCTTTAAGAGTCCTACACCAATGTTATGAAGTTCTAGTTGGGGTATGTGAACGAATAGAATGCTTCCAGTTACCTGTGAAGTAGAGGCAAAGAAGGATAGTTGATTTATGACTGTAATTGTACCGTTATGTGGAAAGGAAATCATTCTAAAATATGTAGAAACAATAGCAGTCATCACATATACCCATGGCCTTCCAAGTAAAATATTGTAGTGAAGGGGTCCATCAACAACCTCAACATCAATATTCACTATTTTTCCCCCTAGTTCAACATGCAGGTGATTAATAACACCACAAGGTTTATATGTATGTCCATCAAATTATTTCAACGTCGTTGATGATTGTGATAAGTGCGGGGAGCCAAGTGAATTCCAACAGTTTAGAGACATAATGCATGTAGATGCTCCCTCATCAATAATAGTGCGATGAACAAGGTGATTGATAACATTTACCTGTATGGAGAATGCCAATTCTGTTGGTAATTGCGGCACATAGCCCGTATGATTAAAGATGACAAGATTAGAATTAGTCGGATCAATTCCACCAATAGCCGACAATAAAGCCTGTTTTTGGGAGGGACAATTTTGTAATACCTCAAGAGCAGACATAGATGAAGGGGATTGAGCCAAATCTTCAACTATATTATAATTTTGTGCAACTCTTGCTCAAGGATTATATGTCGATTTATGAATTACTCCCTTTGGTGGCTTGATTTTCAGTTCAGGAATAGCAGTAGGCGGTACTAATTCTGTAGATGGATTCATTGTCAAGGTAGTAGGTTGATCAATGGCCGAACTATTATAATATTTATTTTGTGTCGACACCAAAATATCTGTTGAAGGTTTTGTGACAGATAACATTAACAATTTGGAACTAGGATCTGGATCCGTAGCAACCATATTTGTGTCTGGATTTGGAAATGGGTCTATCGACACAACTGATGCATTAGAAGTCTTGATGATTTTTGAGACTTCAGCACGGTGAGGAAAATCCTTAACAAAGTGTTCCTAAATATAGATTATGCATGGATAATGATTTTTCCAAGGTCCAGATGGTTGATCAGATGATTTTTTCTGCGAGTTAGAAGTTTGCTTTTTATTTGATTTCCCCTTTTCTTACTTCCTATTTGCTTGTCACCTTTTCCTTTGTCAAATGACACAGTATTAATTTCAGAAGTAGGAGAAGGATCAGATGTAGTAGTGTGGTGTGTGCTTGCAGTGCTTATCAAGCCGTCTCTAGCATGAGAGTCCTTTAATTGAGGAGGAACATTGAAACTAGATCTCGGCGCATTAGGGATTTTTTCATAGAGCATGCCAGACTGAGTGTAAATCAAGTCTAAATATTGGGCACGAGCGATAAATTTCTCTTCTTTGACGACGCCACCCTTAGCCACATCCTCAGTTATAGATGGTAACAGGGACTTAATGAACCATTCAACAAGGAGCTGATCCAGAACAAAGGTCTTAACCATTCTTCGACGACGACGCCACTCATGAATATGATCACAAATGTGAGTAGCATTAGTCTATTTGAAATTAGTCAAGAGTTTCGTTCCAATTTCATATCTGATGGGTAACTGGAAATGAGTCAAAAAGACAGTAGCTAGGGCTGTGAAATTGTCAAAAGAAGCTCTAGGTAATTTAATGTACCATTTTGTAGTTGGACCTGTGAGCGTACGCTGGAAAAGACGTAGTCAAACAGAATCATCATTCAGGGAATGTGATGAACACCATAAATGATAAGTCATAACATGAGTCAATGGATCTTCTCCAGGGTTTCCATTGAACTTAGGAATATCCGAGGGTAATTTGTGAGGTATCACCGGCCACCAAGGAGCATAGTTGATTGGATCATTGGTTAACCGATTTAAATCTGGTAACTCTAAAGTTGTGACAAAGGGCAACTGTCTATTAAGGTTAGGTTGAGCATAGCCAGGGTAAGATGGAATTGATTGAGCAGCAAGCCTTTGAGCACTAGCATAAGGAATCTGCTTTTGGTAATCCAGAGAGGGGTTGTTTTGCATAGCAAACGCTTGAGGATTCTGTTGACCAAAACCTGGATATGATGCTTGTTGAAAAGAGGTTTGAGGCATTTGTGCCTGTGGCTGCCAAGGGGTCTGTCCACTAACGTTATAACCCAAATTAAGATAACTTGGATTCGGTTGATATGTATAACTCAGTTGCGGTTGTGACATCCCATAAAATGGTAGACTAGCTTGTGAATAAATAATTCCTGATACAGGTTGTTGTAAATTAATCAAAGGATTTGGAGTCTGTGGACGTAACATTTGATGATATTGAGTTGAAGGACCTACTTGATAAGGTTGATGATGTACAAAATTTTGATTTTATAACAAGGGTATATATGTATTAACAAGTGGTAATGAAGTGGGAGTAACAAGTTGAACTGGTTGATACGAGTGTACAAACGTTTGTGGTTGGATAGGCAGAGTGGGCTGCCATTGAAAAACATTTCAACATTTGATTGACCAAAAAGTGACGGAGTATTGTCATATTGGGTGACCAAAGGTTTCCCCCCAGCACGAGGATGATAATAAGATGGAAAATATTGTTCTCCAAATGCTGGGAGTCTAGTAGATATGGTACTTGAAGGAATAAAAACAGAAGGACTAGCCTAATATTGCCCTGATGATGTGTATAATGAATTAAGTCGTTCAGTACTTACGATAGGATTACCAGTTAAAATACCAGATGATGACATTGGTAAAGACCATGGATTGGAAGATTTACCAGAGAAAATTTCAGATAAATATTTGTAGCCTGATGGGACCATAAGGCCCATGAAAATATGACTCTGGTGAAGTGTTAAACATCGATGGAGTAGCGAGGGCAGGAGCTGACGTAATTGGAAAAATAGTCCCAACCAAAGATGTTGGTTCAGACATGGTTGTTTGACCAAATTTATACCCTTTTGAATCAACAGGAATTTGAAAAGGAGGAATATCAACAAAAGCAGAGGGTGTTGATTGAGAGAAAGACTCGTATAGGTAAAGTTCCTCCCCAAAATGGGTTGGAGTTAAAGGTGTAGTGTCTTGTGGGATTTATTCAATCGCAATTAAAACAGGTGGAAGAATTTCACTGTCAGGCCCAAAGTATATTTTAGGTGGTTGACTGTGTGATATGGGAGATTCAATAGCTACAGAACTTTGTGGGATGACCAAGGCAGGAACAAATTCTGGCCGTTCGACTTCAGGATTCAGATGTTTTGGAAAAGAAGAGATAGGATCTGGATCAATATGTGGTTGAAAAACGTCGAGTCCAGGAGGTATGGTCTCATTGATTGGATGGATCGTGACCACGGGTAGCTATGAAGACTCCGTTTCAACAACAATAGATGAACCAGGATGTGTAGAAACAACTTGAGCTAACTCTAGTTTAAGGGAAAATGATGTTTTACCAGAGGTATGAATTGTACTTGATTCAATAGATCGTGATCACCTTCGCTTACCAGAAGTAACTTCTAGTGGTAAAGGTGGTTTTAAAGCCAATCTACGTGAACGACAGGGGAAAGGTTTTGTTCTTCCATGATTACTGATTAATTTTAACCCAAAAAAAAAAAAAGGGTAATGCTAGGCAAAAGGGTTCACCAAGAAACTGTGAACTGCATAATACCTCCTGGTGAACCAGGAGGTATAGGCAGGAAATCTCCCTGAATGTTGTGTTCGGTGTATCACAATTTACAAGGCGGCCGGCTCGGTTCACTATGGATGGATAGCACCTAAAATTTGTCCTCCCAAATATACCCGAAGGTACGTGGAGGCCCAAGTCCGTATTAGCGTTGTTTGATGCGAAACCACATAGTGAGAGCATCCCTTTATACTTATTGTATTGTAACACCACCCGATATACCTGAAAGTACGTGGATGAGCTACGATATACTTATGTACGTGGAGTGAGGTATCACGCTCGGAATGTATCGCAGACAAGTTAACAACAACTGCTATGTTTTACGACGCCAGAACACATCTCTAGCCTAGACCTTCTAAATTTTATTGTTATGGTTCCAATGCTTTGTTAGGTAAATTGAGTTTAATTTTATGTTGATCTTGCTTATAATTTTCCTTTCAAAGGTTCACCACGATGATGTATTGGAAAATTCCTAAAATGCAACTAAAAATGATAAGAAATCTTTCACTTTTAGTTTCGTCAATGAAAAACTTAGCTACTAAGGGAACATAGCAAATAATTTGTGAGCAAACAAATCAATGAGAAAAATAAATCAATGATCACAAACTAAATTCAGATTTTCTAATGTTCCTTTTTTCAAAACACACAAAAATCCTACATGAAAATGCAAGTTTTTCTTTTCAGTTTCCTTAATTTTATGAATGCAGAAAAGAAACTAGGTGCACTAATTCAAAAATTCAAATGCCTTTTACTTTCAAGAAATGAAGAATACAAACAAAAATTTCTCTTTTGAAGGAAAAATGAGGATTTCAACAACAATTTCTCCTATCAAGGAAATGAATATTTTACGACAATTTCCTATTTCGAAAGCAAATGATTATTAATGCAACCATAAAAAATACTTTGAAATCAACTTGTCAATGATAAAGAAATTTTTTTTTAAACAGACATTGAACAAATTTTCAGTCAAAGGAGGAAGAAGTATATAGAGTTACTGGTCAATATGAGGATCAAACTTTTCAAAACACAGCAGAAAACAAACTGAAGCAAATTGCAAAGGCAAATTCAAAGGAATCTGGGTGGTTTCAGGAGTCAACGCAATCTCCAAGGGGAGACAGTGTTCTGCAACACAGGACTGAAAGGGAGACAATGCTTTGCAAAGAACTGTGTCCTGTCTAAGGGTGCATTGGGCACAATGTATAAGGAAAAACACTACTGTTTAACTCACTATCTTTGCCTATTTGGATTTGAAAAAGTTTAATATTTGTGTGTGACAACTACTGGGTGGATAAACAAAGAAAATCAGAGGCTAAGTCACCTAGATATAAGAGAAATTCTCCCCAGTGGAGTCACCAATTTGTTGGGCCAGAATTGTGAATTACGGATAAAACACGCTTCCCTAGACAGATGACAATCTAGAAAAAAAGATTAAATACTATACGAATAACTTTCCTAACTCAGAATAGACACACAGAAAGGATTAGAGGCTTACTTGTAATTCAAACGCTTCTAAATGGTTCCTTCTGTCGCTTCCGTTGTAGCTTCAAATTCAAGCGGTTTGTGCGAAATTCTTCCTGCAAGAAAGAACACTAAAACATCAGAAGATATCAATAATATAGATGTATATTCAAGTTAGTTAGCTAAATTAGTAAAGCATAAACAATATACATCAACTAAGATCTTACAATATGGAAAATCAAAGCCAGTACATATGCATATAGGGAAAAGTAAGTTGTATTCTTTATTGATGATAAAAGGAGAGGTTACAACCAAATGACTGATTTGAAGTGACCTTTGCAGAAACGATCCTCAGCCCCATCACAATATAAATCTCTCCAGTAGCTGTTACACAAATCTAACTCTCAATTGAAAATCCTCCAACATTTCTCTACTCAAATTCTTCCTTCTCAAACACTCAGATTTGTGTTCAATTTATAGATGAACTGAAGGTAGTTTTTCAATGAATGAATTTCTAATAATAGGTAAGACATTTTCCCAGTAATGTAGATGTCAAATGGACACTTGGATTCGAAGCTTTGACACATGTGAACTCTTCTAGAAGGCAGTGGCCAAGTGGCGATTCCGGAATAATGAGAATTTCGCTCCCAATGTGACTAACGCACCCATAGATGTCGGGAAGTGCTTTGCAGAGCAGCCTTGCATGGGGCTACCTGCATATGAAATGCACTTAGTCCCCTTAGAGGCAGCGTTGGTGAGCTCCCACATGCTATATAATATACTTAAAACCTTGGAAACCTTTGCTTGATGAAAGACATGCTTGATTTGTCTTGTTCTTGCCTTAGGGCATGTGGCAACTTGAAATGATAGGGAATGATAGACCCTTAGTCATTGGTCCTGGAGATGATGCCCAATTAACTAGGTCATTGGGAATTATGCCCAAATTGGCCTATAACAGCATCCCTTAATTTTAGGCAGACCATGGTTAGCCACTGCAGATGATTACATTGGATGCAGGTCAGAAAGTATGATTATTGCACATGGAGATGAAATAAAAAATGTTATATTGTATCCTCCAGCTCAATCTCCTTCTTTATTATCATATCTTGATGGAGAATTACAACAAGAGCTTCAATATATTCTTAGTATTAATCAAGTTTATAATTTTAGAGAGGAGGAAGAAAATGAGGACTTATTATATATTTTCATATTAGAACCAAACATTTCAGAGAAACTTAGAATAACTCAATACGAAATTTCAATTCACCTTTTAAATCAGTGTTTTTAGGAAAACTGCACTATACAATCATTGCAAAATACATTCGAAAGTATTTTTTTGTTAATTCAATTACCAATTCAAAGAGAAAAATAATTGAGATCAGTCCTGGGAGACATTTGAATATTGGTAATAACTTACAATCATCACAAGACCAAGAGCTAACAACATTGTTACAAAAATATTCAAAAGATTTTTCTTGGGATTACACAGACATGTAGGGTATTCATCCAAAAACATGTATCCATCACATTTACACTGATGATCAAATTAAACCTATAAGGCAACCACAAAGAAGGACGAACCCTATGATGAAGGAAATAGTGAAAGAAGAATTACAGAAATTGTTACAAGTCGGATTTATATATCCTATTTCAGATAGCCAACGGGTTTCACCCTTAGTTGTAGTACCTAAGAAAAAAGGAAAGTGGAGAATTTGTGTAGATTACAGAGAACTCAATAAAGCTACATTAAAAGATCATTTTCCTTTACCATTTATTGATCAAGTGTTAGATTCATTAGCTGGAAAGAAATTATTTTCATTTCTTGATGGATTTAATGGGTGCAATCAGATAAAGATAGCATTGGAAGACCAAGATAAGACAACATTTACATGCCCATGGGGAACATATGCAAACAATGTCTTACCCTTTGGTTTATGTAATTCACCTACTACCTTTCAGAGAGCAGTCCTTGCAATCTTTGCTGATTTGATCTATGAGTGTGTATAGGTTTACATGGATGACTTCACTGTGTATGGCGGGAAATTTGATGATTGTTTAAAAAATCTCGAAAAAGTGTTGAAAATATGCATAGAGAAAAATCTATCCCTCAGTAATGAAAAGTGTTTTATGATGTTAACTGAGGGAATAGTGTTGGGACACCATATTTCTTCTTTAGGAATTGAGGTGGACCCAACAAAAAATCAATTCATTGTGAATTTAATACCACCCACAACACAAAAAGAAGTTAGAATTTTCTTGGGTTATGCAGGCTACTATAGGAAATTTATTGAAAATTTAAGTAAAATAGCTTTGCCATTATTCAAGTTACTTGCGAAAGATGTGGAATTCCAATGGAAAAATAACTGTCAAAATGCATTCGAAAAATTAAAAGAAAATTTTTCAATTGCACCCATTCTTTGGGGACCTAATTGGCATTTTCCATTTCATATTTCCACTGATGCATCTGACACTGCTATCGGAGCATCACTTGGACATAAAGAGAATCAGTTTAGTTATGTCATATATTTCATAAGCAAAAACTTAACACCAACATAATTGAACTATACTGTTACATAGAAAGAAATGTTAGCTGTAGTACATGCAGTTAATAAATTTAGACATTACATAACAGGTTATCAAGTTTTCATCCACATGGATCATTCAGCCATAAAATATTTAATGAAAAAATCAATTACAAATGGCAGAATAACTAGATGGATGTTATTAATGTAAGAATTTAACATTACTGTGCAAGATCGACCAGGTAAGGATAATCAAGTTGCAGACTTTCTATCAATACTTCATTCACCTGGTGATCCAAATCCAGTATCAGATAATTTTCCAGATAAAAATATATTTGCTATAAATGTCAAAACTCCATGGTTTTTAGATATAGCCAACTATTTATCATTTTGCATCCTACCATCTCGTTACACAAATAAACATAAAAGAAGGATAATTAGAGAAAGTGCTAGATATAGTTGGGTCAATGGTGATATATTTTATATTGGTGCGGATCTAATAATTGGAAAATGTGTTAGAGAAGATGATATTATTGATATTTTTAAAGCATGTCATGACGAGCCATGTGGTGGTCATTTTGCAGACAAGCGGACAACATACAAAGTGCTGAAACTTGGCTACTATTGGCGGACCATCTTCAAAGAATCCAAGGCCTATGTGAAGAGATGTGACAACTGCCAAATAATTGGAAGACCAGTGGCATCAAATGAAATTCCATTAAATCCACAAGTACTGATTGAACCATTTGAGCAGTGGGCTCTCGATTTTGTGGGACCAATCAACCCTCATCAAATGGAAAGAAGTACATCCTGGTATGTACAGATTATGTAACTAAGTGGGTGGAGGCAAAGTCCATAGCACGGACAACAGAAGATACTATTGTGTCTTTTCTGTTTGAAGATATATTTTTAAGGTATGAAGTTCTGAGACAGATAGTAACTGACCAAGGTACACAGTTCACTTGAAAGCTTGTTCGAGATCTGACGGAAAAATACAAGATAAAACATAGAAAATAAACTTCATACCATCCTCAAGTAAACAGACAAGTGGAATCAACAAAAAAAGTCCTTGAGAACATCATGACAAAGACTATACAAATGAACATAAATGACTGATTAGAGAAATTGAGAGATGCACTATGGGCATATAGGATAACATGAAAAAACACAATTGGGTTCAGTCCATATCAGTTGGTGTATGGAAAAGAAGTCCTATTACCCATAGAATTTTGAATACATACATTCAAGGTAGCAACAGAGTTGGGGATGGAATTATTTGAGGCACAAAAACAAATAATCATGGAATTAAATCAACTAGATGAGATACGATAGGAAACAGTAGAGCACACATCTCTTGTGCAAGAAAAAATAATTAAATGGCATGATTGATTCATAAAGAATAAAGTGTTTCAAAAGGGAGGTTGGGCACAATTGTTTGACTCCAAGTTTAAAGATTTCAAAGCAAAGTTTATGACTAATTGGCTTGGGCCATATGAGATTAAAGAAATCTTTGACAATGGATCTGTAAAGATAAAAACAATTGACGAAGTATCTATTTCATTTGTCTTTAATGGACATAGGCTTAAAGTTTACAATAAGCTTATAAATAAAGAGGATTTTATGAGAAAAATTTAGACAAATACTAATCTGGAACTAATGGGGTAGCATAGAAATATGTCTCCCATAATTCCAAAAGAAGAAGAAGAATAAAATAAAAATAAAAAAATAAAAAATAAAAAATAAAATAATGGCCGAAGTGTCCTCAGACATGTAATTTTATTAATCACAAAAAAACAATTACATTGGAATTATGCAAGAGTTTACACCCGAACAACAAAAACACTCTTGTAATGAGCTATTTATAAGCTCAATGTCCTAACTTCCACTAATTATGGATCACTTATTAAATAACAAGTGTCCATTTACATTAAATGACCTCCTATCTATTCTACTAACTTTATTCCTAACTTATAGCCTAGGAAACGACTCTTTTCTAGAGTCCTATTTTTAATAATAAATTTCTATTTCTAAGTATCTCAAAAATTTATTAAATATTCTAGAATAATAATTATTAATTTAATATCTTAAATTAATAATTATTTTATTCAAACTTTATATCCTATGATAATATTTATTTTTGGATCATCTAACATTCCCCCTATGATCCAAAGATACATTACAATAGATACCAAGTTCATCCCTAAACTTAGTAAATTTTATTCTGCCAAGAGGTTTCGTGAAAATGTCGGAGGCCTGATCTTCTGAAGGGCAATACACTAGCTTGATGACGTCCTTTGCAATGAGAGATCTGATATGATGATACTTGGTGTCCACATGCTTTGTCTTTGAATGAAAAACTGGATTCTTGGCAAGCTTTATTGCTGACTGATTGTCGATGAATAATGAAGTAGCTTCTTCTGGAGGAATTCCCAAGTCCTGTAAAACTCGACGTAACCAAACAATCTCACATGCTGCTTCCCATGCTGAAATGTACTCTGCTTTTACTGAAGAAGTGGCCACTGTATTTTGCTTCTTACAACTCCAGGAAACTGTAGTTGACCCCATGTTCATTAAGTAACATGAGGTTGATGCCTTGTCATCAATACTGCCAGCAAAGTCGGCATCTGAAAATCCACCAAGTACAAAATTTTTAGTCTTTTTGTAAAGAAGACCAAAATATTTTGTTCCTTGGATATATCGAAGAACTCTTTTGGCTGCATTCCAGTGGCTGTCTAGTGGTTCTTGCATAAAACGTGAAATAATACTGACTGCATAAGATAGATCAGGACGAGTGGTTGTCAAATAAATCAAGCTACCAATCAACTGTCTGTAAGTAGTGCTGTCCACCTTTTCCCCCCCTTCAAATTTTGAAAGTTTTAAGTTTTGTTCCATAGGGGTAAGGACGGGCTTACAATCCTGCATTCCAAATCGCTGAAGAATTTATGCTGCATATTTACTCTGGGAAATGAAGATCTGATGTGGACATTGGAATACTTAAACTCCAAGATAGTAGTGAAGTAGTCCCAAATTTGTCATCTTAAAACCTGCATGTAATTCCTTTTTCACATGTTCAATGTGATCATCATTGTTTCCTGTGATGATCAAATCATCGACATACATAATGAGAATGACCAGATGTTTTCCCTATTGGCGCACATACAAAGTATCATCAGATTCACTTCTTTGAAAACCAACTTTTTGAAGGTATTCATCCATCTTTGCATACCAAGCTCGGGGAGCTTGTTTTAATCCATATAAAGCCTTGATTAATTTGCAGAATTTATGTTCTTGCCCTTCAACTTCAAACCCTGGTGGTTGTGTCATATATACATCTTCCTGTAAGTCCCCATTGAGAAAAGCGCTGTTGACATCCATTTGATGAACTTTCCACCCTTTCTGAGCGGTCAATGCAAGTGTTAATCTGATGGTGTCCCATTTAGCTGCAGGTGCAAAAGTTTCTTCATAATCAATGCCTTCCTTCTGCGCAAAACCTTTAGCGACAAGTCTTTCTTTATACTTGTCAAGTTCGCTATTTTGGTTGTACTTAATTCTGTAAACCCATTTTCATCCTATGGGTTTAACATTTGGAGGACAATCAACCAGTTTCCAAGTGTGGATATCAATTACTGCTCGATATTCATCAATCATGGCTTGTTGTCATTCTTTATGTTTTACTGCTTCTTTGTATGTGGAAGGTTCAGTAAAATAATTTGCTAGCAAGGCAAAAGTTTCTTCACTTCTGTGTTTCTGTCTTGTTCCTATTTTATTTTGTTCATCAGACTTGACATCTTTCAATAGTTGAACTGCCCATTTTGGTAATTTTTTCTCACTTGTTTGAGATTCTGAGAAGTCCCCATCATTGTAAAGGGGATTAATGTAAACTGATGTTCATCGTTGAGGTGGTGAATCTGGAGAATCATTGTCAGCAGAACTGCTGCTGCTTGGAGACGCTGATGAACTGCTAGAAGACCCAGATGATTTTGTTGAAGTAGATGGACTTGATGACTCATCTTCAGAGGAAGGAAAATCAAGTTCATACCAATTTGGTGAAGTTGGTTGAATTTGCATATTTCCTTTCCTTTTGCTGCCCTTAGTTTCTAACTTGTGAAGAAGACTTTCGATTTCTTCAGCACTCTTACTTTCTGTTTCATCAAAAATGTCATCCCTGCTCACAATAAATTTTCCATTGGTCAAAAGATGATACCCTTTATTTTCATCTGCATAGCCAATCATTGTGCATTTCAAACTTCTTGAATCAAGCTTAGTTCTTTTTTCTTTCGGAACTAAGGCATAACATATGGATCCAAAAACTCGAAGATGTTTAACTTTAGGTTTGAAACCAAACCAAGCTTCATAAGGGGTGATTCCATCTAAAGAAGCAGTTGGAGATCTGTTTCTTAGATAGACAACTGTATGTATTGCTTCCACCCAATATGTTGGACTTAAACTTTTGAAAGTTAACATGGATCTCGCCATGCCTAACAATGTGCGATTAATCCTTTCTACGACTCCATTTTGCTGTGGAGTGTAAACATTTGTAAGATGCCTTCTGATGCCATTTTCACTGCAATAAGTTTTGAATTCATTTGAATTGAATTCTCCCCCATTATCTGTCTTGAGAGTACCTATCTTTTCTTTGACCTCATTTTCAACAAGTTGTCGAAAAATTTTAAACTTCTCAAATGCTTCTGACTTGTTTTTCAAGAAGTAAACCCAAGTCATTCTGCTGAAATCATCAATAAATAGAAATAAATATTTGCAAATGCAGGAAACTGGCACAATAAAAACCCGAATTCATATTGGAAAACCAACTTGTTTGGCCAATATGAATTATCTTTTTATTATTATTTTACTTCAGTATGATTTTTGCATATTTAACCTCCGATACATGTTAGACTTGAGGACAAGTCTTAACATCAGCAAGGGGGAAGCGTTTAATATAACTATGTAAATATTTTAAGCAGCTGAATTGAAGAAGTGATCTGAATTGCAAGTGCAAAGGGACCTGATACATCATTCAATATATGCAGAAGGGACCTGAATTATTATTGAGAAAATTATCCAGAAGGGACCTATATCATTACGATAGAAGAAATTTTCAAGCATTGTTGAAAATTACGCTAGAACGGACTTGAAAAAAACAAAATGTCAGAAGGGACTTGAGCTACATCAATATTGAAGATCATGATAGAAGGGACCTGAAATGTCAAAATTAAAACTGTAGAAGGGACCTGAACAACATCATTCTGAATCAATAATCAGATGCAAAGCATAAATAAGTCTCTACATAGTTTAGAAGAGCCATCATTAAAAAAAAGTACAATGTCGAACATCATGGACATCGAACAATTTGAGGGAATACAAGTATAATAAGTAAAGTATTTCTCTTAAAATTTCAACTTAAAAAAAAATATTATAGACTTGTTAAAGCTAATTTAGTACTAGTTATGCATATTTCACCTATATGTCGTCACCTACATTTCATCACCTACATTCTTATCCCTATTTTTATACATATCCACACCACTATCCTAATAATTTAATAAACATTCCGTAATCCATATATTACGTATTTCCTATCCATACCATAGTAACCCTATTTTTCCTAAACAAAAAGATCATAAACAAAAGGCTTAAGCATCGAACCTTTGTTAGACCTACAAGAAACAAACAAAAGGTTAGTTTCGTTGTAAATATTTGAATTTAAAATATGACCATTCCATTGGTAATTTTTAAAATTAAATAAAAGACAAAACCTAAAGTTTAATCATATGATAGTGCACTATTCGAATTTCAAAAACAAAAACAAAGATGCAAACTATAGCATTGAAAGCACAATCATAAATATGATTACAAGCTAAGGTAATGGAGCAGAAATATAATCATAATGCAAACAAGGAAATGCATATGCAATAAAATAACCTAAGTATGATGCTATGAAATGACAAAACAATGAATGGAAATGATGCCTATGAAATGGGATGGATGAGAATATGGAGAAGCAGTGATGCATGTACAATGGTTGAACAAAAATATGATGGTGCATATATGATAAGGCATGATGCGTTTTGATGGAGAGAGGAATGCGGGCATAGTGATCAGCACAAGCCATGTGAATGAAACGTAAATAGGACAGTGTAGTAAGTGAAGCCGAGGACGTGATGTACACCGTGGAGCCAACATACCAAGTCAGTCAGGAAAGGTAAGCCACAGAGGCACTAGTCAAGCGGTCGACAAATGGTCAAACAAATTCAAAATACAATATTACAAATGTTGTGTAAATTTTTAAGAGAAGAACCTTTCGCCATTATAAGACCTCAAACCACTGAAACACTGTGTGTTTTTCACCATCATTTCCCTTTGCAGGCTCAGAGAGAGAAGGAATTCCGTGTAATCAAAGCACGCATCCAAGAAACTTTGTGAAAAACGATTTAACAAAAGAAGACAAGGGAAAGCTATGAGGAAAATAGAGGAAATTAAACACGCAAAGTGAGCATGAGATATAGCAGTGAGAAGGACAGAGGGATAAGGAGATTTGACTGAGATTTCAAGCCAACAAATCCGACAGATGTGTTAATCAAGCATGTTTTTAAGAGGCAAAGATCCCATGAAGAACGAGGTAAGAGAAAACCCAGATTTTCTTGTTTTAATCAACGATTATTCATGTGAGTAAATCTGGGATTGTTGAGTAAACTATGAGTTATAAATGAAGTCCTTCTACCACAGTTTTTAACTTTTCATTGCCTTACGATATGTCACTTCCACCACTCAAAAACGCTCTGCCACCAGTCAACATGAAATCCTTCGTTGATTGAATGAGTAAATGTTTGAGATATTAAGTGAGATTTTTGATAATTTGGCACTGCTTGAAACACAAGAACTCCATTCTAACTAAGAAAAATCATGAAGAACACTACAGAACAGGTAAACTTGGAAGATTTCCTCATGTTTTCTTTCATATACAATCTTCAATTTCGATTTGAATGCAAACAAAGAATGGAGTGTTTGATTTGAAATACACAGTGGATTCATTTTTTAATGGGAATTGTAGCAAATTCATTCCATTTACATACTCAGTGAGAGAATTAAAACCAAGAATTATGGTGAATGTCTGGTTTAAAAGTCATAGTCAAAATGTTTTTTCATAACAGAGAGCAGAGTTTGGTGAATTTCGAAGATACGGTGAACTCATTTTATGAGATTTTTGATGAAACAGTGAGCCATTTTTTTTTCAAAATTTCTTGCATAATAGTGAGCTTAGATTAAACACATAATGCTTTGCCTAAGAAGAGAAGGGAATTTATAAGAAATTGAAGGATTATAAGGCATTGTTGTATAATTTTTTTTTAATTTTTTTACACAGTCAAACAAAAGGAAGAGATAAAATCTACAGTTAGAGGCAGAGGATTTTTATTTTTGAAGAGACAGAAGATCAAAAAAGGAGAGTAGAATAATAAAAAAATGATTTTTTAATGTTTTTAATAAACTTCTCTACATCAAATCTTTGTGTTTGTAGAAGCAGTAAGCTCACTTCTTTCAAGAAAACAGAGGATTAGTTTCACTTACTTGACAAAGGCAACAAATAGAGGTAAGCTTCATTACTATGATGAGATCTAGTACACGAGATTTTGTTTTTCAAAAGTGAAGTTGATGACAGTAGAGGGGTATATTAAATGGTGTTCAGAAAGCATGACATCAAGAACAAAGTCTAAAGACTTTCAGATTGAACATTGGGGTGGAGACACAGTTGAAAAAATTTACCAATTAGGCTTGATAGGTTTCCTTCAGAAATTCAAAGGGCATAATGATGACATTACAAGGGAGTTTATAAATAACTGCAAACAAGATCAAACTACGGTGGGTATTTTACTTATTCCCTTAACTCCATAATCAATTTCTCAAGCCCTATAATTTCCATTATCAGGTGAACTTTATCATAAAGGGTTGCATTTTAAGGATAAGGGATGGACCTTCTTCCTAGATAAGAACAGAAAAGGATTATTTGACAAAACAAAGGGGATTCCCAGAGAATGGTTTAATGAACCTTGGGCTGAGTTAGTACTGACCAAAAATTCTTCACTTGTGATAACAGACATAGAATAGTGCATCTATACCACATTAGGTTGGTACATCATATCAAGGGGGACATAGAATAAACTTGCCATACTTCTTCTATAGAAACTTGATGAGGATGATTGAAAATGTGAAATCTAAAACCAAACCTAAGGAGGCCCAAATTCATCATCAAGGACTCATAAAAATCACTGTTGATTACCATTTGAAAACTAAGGGTATGATTTGGAAATATTTCCTAATTCAAAATAAGTTTGTAGAGCAAGCCATAGAAGACAAAATTAAACCGGTGCAAGAAACACATAATCTGGTGAATTCACCTCTCTATCCAAGAACCAGATCTAAGAAGCAACAAGAAACAATCATGGTATAGAGAGAGACATCATTCTTGACCATTTCTAGGAGACAAAGAAAGAGGAATTCAACATATATAAGCAACAAAGAAAAAGAACCAGAAGTGAAAATCTTTGAGACATCTCGCTTGATCAAACAAGCCAATGAAATTCTTGAAAAATTGCAGCAGGAGGTTTATGAAAATCCAGTAGAAAGAGATTCATATTTTGACAATAATGAGATTGAGGTTACTTCAGTTGCCAAAGACACCAAGGAGGAAGAAAAAGACTAAAACCTTAGTAGGATCAAAGAGTTAACTGATAATCTGGAGGTAAGCAAGATAATGGGAAGGCACCTAAAAAGAGAAAATGAAACATATAAGACAAATAATGAAAAATTGATTAAAGAGAATGAGAAGTTAAGTGAAGAAGTGGGAAAATTGAAAGCTAAAAACAATATTCTTTACATACAAGCATTCATATGGCTTAAGGAGAAAAATTCTTGGAAGGTCAAATATGAGAAACAGAAGGTCAAAGCTTCAATCTACAAAGAATAAAAATACAAAGGTATAGACTCTATTTTTCATGCAGCACAACAGGAAGCTTCAGGGTCAGGAACAAAATTAGCATCAGAACTCAAGAGGTCTAAAAGGAAAAAGAAAGCATGAGGACATGCTTGAACATCAACTTGGGGGAGATGTTGGCCCTCGTTTTTTATCTATTTTTGTTTATGAAAATACACTTTATTTACCATAATATTTATCTATACACCATCATATTCACCCTATTTTTCCCAATAAATGCATATACAGGTAGTTAAATTAAGTTTTTCAATTCTTAGAAGTTTTTATAAAAATTGAATTTTAAGTGCATTTTTGGACCAAATAAAAAATTCCCGTAATGGCCTCATGGTTTGCATATTTGCAGGACAATTGGGCTTGAGCTAGAGATATTTATAGATATCTTGGGAACTAAGGTTAAATTTAAACCTATTGGTTAAGTCAAACCAAACTTTAACATTCCCGATCAAAGGCAGTCAAACAAGACTTGTTTTTATGGGAGATCCCTAGGAACTAGGTCAAATTTCTTATTTTATGGGATTTTCTAGATTTTGATGGATTTGATGGATTTGATGGATGAATTCGACCTGATTGGATAAGATAAGGATATCCATGGCTATAGGATACATTTTAGATGGATTTTTTGCATATTTTATCTATTTAAGCCTAAGACTTTGAAGGCATTGATATCTAGAAATTGTATAACTTAACTTTATTAACTCTGATACTTTGGAGAGTTAATTGAAGGTCTGTCCTATTTAATTTGATGCTGTTATATGGTGATTTCTTGACTGAATTTTTAGTAGCTGAAAGCACTTTCAGTGTGCGAGGAAAGGGTGGAGGGCCCCCACACCGAGCTAAGTGCACTTTCTAGTTATTTGTAGTTGCAGTTTCTGAACTAGTTTGTTTTATGCTTAACTTGTTGATTAGATATATGCTGATGTTTTATGAGGGCTGATGAATCTAATTATCATTCTTATTCTGCATATGAAATGAAAATCAAATTTTAAAGTTAAACATTCTTTTTATCTGATTAAGATCTTGAGCTAGAATTCATATTTTCCTACTTTTTAATGCTTTTCTAAATTCTTGTTTTCTAACAATAGTATTATTGATGAATGAATATGTGATGAAGGAAAACTAGTATCTCTTTAGTTAAGAGCCTCTTCAATTATTGTTTCATGCATCTTGATCTATTTCTCAATTAGTGGTTTTTTGGTTTCTAATTAATGGATTAATTTTGTGAGAGAAGGACAAACAAATCTCTTAAGTTAGGAGATTCTTCTACTATTGATTGCATACTTTAATTTAGAAATTATTTAGTTTATATTTATATTTGTAATATGCATTTCCTTAATCATTGATAAATCATATTTTAACTTGATCATAGTTGAAACCCATATACCTTGGGGATGCTTCTAAGTCCTACTAGCCCGGATTGATAATAAATACTTGTGTTTGTTTACCTGTTAAACAACCCAACAGGGAGAGACAAAATAGAGAGTATTTGTGCACTATAGTAGTCCATGAGCCATATCCCTCACTTATTTATACTTGCATCCATTTCTTCATATAAAGAAAGATATTAGAACAACCTCACCTTCCAATTGGATTTTCTCCTTAATGTGTTTCCTAGGATATATATTGTGTCAATTGTGGTTTGGGAGTTTTTTTTTTCTAAATTTTATATTCACTATTTTATGCATAATTATAATTTTCATGCATGCAAAATACCCAATAATTCACATACCCAAAAATCTAGGGAGAAATAAACCCTCATAATGTAGATTTCACATTTTATAATCTATTTTAGTATATTCGTTGTGATGAATTGTCCCATGAAATATCCATGGTAGTTTACTTATCATATTGGTATCATAGCAGGTTTCTTTGGGGATATTTTTGGGAGTTGCGAGGGATCCAAATCGGTGAATCCAAAAGCCACAAAACTCTAGTCACAGGGAACAAATTTGTGAATAACCTCATGATCTTGTAGAGGAGAGGTTTGTACATTTTGAAATATAAGTTGTATATATTAACCATGATGTGAGCCTCATCATGGTGGGATTTACTGATAATATTTGGTTAGCTAGAGAAGATGGCAGTTCTAATTTAATGGTATGATTAGAGGGGATATTAAGAGATCAAAAAGAAACATAGAAGGATTCGAAGAAAGCACCTAAAAAAATCAACCTAGTTCGAGTGCCATGAACCTTCACATTACCTATAAAAAAAATGGAATAAAAGGTTAAAATAAAGTTGTATCAAGGTGAGAATGACACTCTGAAGCTAACTCAATACTTGCAACAATTAGAAGTTTGTTTTAATGTTCATGATATAAAGGAGGAGTATAAGATTTCATTTGCTCGATCGAAATTAGAGGGCCATGCCCTGATTTGGTGGGAAATCCACATAGAGACCTTGAGGTTGGAGGGATATCCTCCAGTGCCTAAGTGGTAGGATTTCAAAACCCTCATAAATTCACAAATTTACCCTATTGGATATGTAGAGGACCAGTGTATCCAATGGAATTAATTCATGTAGAAGCAGGGTAGAGTGTACAAGGATACATCACCAAATTGAGAAATATGTCCATAATGTTGGTTATCTCCCCAGAGAACCTAGATTTACTCATAAAATATTTGTGGGGTGTACACAACCATGTATGGAAGAAAGTTATGTTTTTCAAACCTAGATCAATGGACAAGGATTGTGTACAAGAACGATAACGAGAGAACATAGGCCAAAAGAATGTGCAATATAGTGGGTCGAGGCAGAAGGAGCACCAAGGCGCTTTTAAGGAGGGGAAGAAGAAGTCTACAGGCGGAAGTAAAAGAATATAATAGCCACAACACACTAGTGCAAATATCCCATAATCCACTATAACATTGGCAATCACACAAAGGAGAAGTGATGGAAGTTGCTTCAAGAGCTTAACTTGAAGAACAAAAAGAAAAATAATAAGGAGAAGAATCTCATGGCCATTGATTCAAGAAACAATGTGGAAAATAACTCACAAATGTATGGGAATATTGTTTGTACATTAGTGTAGAAGGAGGTGAACCTGGGTAGCCACCAACAACATGAAGAAAATGAAAATAACAGACACTTCCACATAAATATACAAATCAAGAAGACAAATATTGATGCTCTGTTTGACTCAAGATCATCTACAAATATCACTACAACAGAGTTGGTCAAAAATTTGGGCTTGAAAGTTCATGATCGTCCAATCCCATATGCATTTGGATGGGTAAATAAGAATGCAGAAATAAAGGTAACCAAGTGCAATTTTAGATTTTCTATTAGTGCTAATTTCATTGATGAAGTAGAAATAGATGTAGTTCCCTTTGATTTATGTGGGGTTGTGTTTGTAAGTACCTATATGTATATGCAAGAAGCATTCTTCATGTAGAGAGCCAAATTGTATCACCTCATTAAGGATGGGTAATCCGTGACCATCAACACACATAAGAGCAAGTGAAAAATTTCACTAGTAAGTTCCAACCAAGCCAAGAAGCCGATTAGTTACTATTTTTACCAAGAACGAAGTATGTGTTACTATTTTTAAGAGAAAATAAATCTACAGGGTGTCATTCGATCAAATATCTCACCATGTGGGTCACCCATCATCATTGTGACGAAGAAGGATAAGAATTGGAATATGTGTATTGATTACAGGGAACTGAAAAAAATCACATCAATAGCAGGTACCCCCTTCCCAAGATAAATGATCTACTATAGGATTTGCAGCAGGCAAAGTAATTTAACAAACTAGACATAAATTTTGGATATCACCATATTCGAGTCAGAGAAGAAGATACCTGGAAGACTACCTTCAAAGCCAAGAAAGGTTTGTATGAGTGGTTAGTCATGCCATTTGGCTTGTGCAATGCACCAACTATGTTTATGAGGTTTACGAATGATATATTTCTCCCTTTAATAGATTCATTTCTTATTATCTATTTCAATGATATATTGGTGTACATTGCTACCTGGGAGGAGCATATCTCACATTTGACGCAGGTGCTAGAAACATTAAAGAAGCACCAACTGCTGGAAAATTTCAAGAAGTGTGAGTTTGCACAAAAATATTTGGTGTATCTATGGTATGTGATAGTGGAGGAGAGCTAAAGATAGATCATGCCAAGATGGAGGCCATTATGAACTAGTCATTGCCTACTAATGTTTCTAAGGTCAAGAGTTTCGTTGGAGCAACACATTACCTGAGGAAATTCATAGCCTCGTTTTCAACAATAGAAAAAGCATCCCATGCCATAACAATGAGTCATAAGAGTTTCCAATGGGGAAAGACGTAGAAAAGGGACTTTGAGGAGCTAAATAAGAATATCAACCAAGTACATGTTTTGGCATTACCGAACTTATAACAACCCTTCAAAGTCGAGATAGATGCGCGTGGGTATGCTATGGGAGAAATATTGTTGTAGGGAGGAAGGCTTGTATGCTACCATTTTGAAATATTTCATGGGGTGGTTCTTAACTACCCTGCCTATGACAAGGAGCTCTATGCCAAGGTGAAAGCTATGAAGATGTGGAAAAATTATCTGGTGGGATAGGAGACATTAATCCACATAGATCACTAGTCACAACAATATCTATAGGCCCAAAGTGAAATATAAAAAACTAGGCATTGCAAGTGGATGGGGTTTTTGTAGTTGTTTCATTTATTGGTCAAGTACAAGAAGGGAAACAAAAACAAGTTGTATGAAAGGCTTTCAAAGCCATCCACGTCAAATATCACAAGTTTTTTTGAGTTGATGCACATGGAGCCATTCAACCACGATGCATACAGAGAGGTATATTTAGAGGATGAGGAATTCAAGGAGGTTTTTCAACAATTGTAGAGCCAAAGTCATGTGCATGATGGCGACAACATAGTTGAACACCATATTTAGGATGGGTTACTCTATAAGTCGAAAGTGTTCTTAAAGGTGAGCAACTACAAGTAATTAGAGAGGATCACACCTCCAAGGTTGTAGGGAACTTTGGTATAGGGAAGACGATGGAAAACTTGTAGAGGTATGTGTAATGGATGAAGATGCAAGAATAGGTAACTAGGTTCATAATAGGACGCATGATTTGTTGTACTAGCAAACCTAGTAATAGAAAACAAGGTCTATATCATCCCTTAATTGTACCCACTCATCCTTGGGAAAGCATTTCCATGGACTTTGTGGGAGGTTTTCCAAAAACAAGGAACAAACATGACTACTTGTCTGTGTTAGTTAAAAAGTTCAACAAGATGTGTATTCTTATGCCCTATAAAAAGACCATAAACCAACAAGAAATAATGTACTTGTTCTTTGGAAAGGTCTAGGTGCACTTTAACATACCAAGGAGCATCATTTCAGATAGGGAAAAAATATTTCTTAGTGCATTTTGGACTACATTATGGGAGAATATGGACAAAAAGTTAAAGATATATACAACTTTCCATCCAATAGACATATGGGTAGGAAAAAGTAGTCAAGAAGAATTTGGTCTAGCTTATGAGGGGCTACAATAAGAAGTATCTGAAGACTATGGAAAAAAATCTAGTTTATATATAACACTCTTATAACAGAGCAATCCACACTTTACTGGTAAGTCCCTATTTGAAACTTGTTTTTTATATTTACCATATTCACCTTCAGATATTGCATATGGGAAGCAAGGAGAAGTGAGGGAGGATCTTACAGGGGATGACTTAAAGGAACAAAAATTTGTTGAGAAGATCAGGAAGATCCATATATAGGTACAATAGACACTACACAAGTCACAAGAAAAATGCAAGTCTAGGAATGATCAGCACAGAATAGAGAAGTCCTTCAAGGTGGGAGACAAAGTATGGTTATAGTCTAACAAGGAGAGGCTATACGGTCATGGTAAGAAAATAAATGATTTTCAATATGGTACCTTTGAGATATTAGAAAAGGTGGGATATAATTCCTATGGACTCAATCTACCCCCATACATGTGCATTTACTCATTGGTGAATATAGATAATTTGAAACTGTATGAGCTTTCCATGCTAGATATGGAAGAGGAACATGTCCTTTATTTCGTAGAGGATTTGGAACTATATGCTCAAGAGGAATTGATAGAGGATACAATTTTTTAGAATAGGTACATAACTAAAATATAGGGGTAACATGACCTTTTCCAGATTCGGTTGAAAGGACAACTTCTAGGCAAGGCTAAATGGTACACCCAAGAGAAGGTGGAGAAAAAGTTTCCTCACCTAATTTAGTAGAACATTTTAGGGACAAAGCATCAAAAAATGGGGTTGTGTGATCTAAATTATATCATTATATATTGTTTCTCATCCATATCAATTCTTTTAGAGTGGAAAAAAGGTGGACGAATCAACGTGTAAAACCATTTTTACTAGCAAGACTCAATTTGGAAAATAGAGGTATAAAACCTTCTGAGAGTATTTTAAGGCATAAAATGGTGTATTTTTGGTGGCACATTTTATTTTTTAAGAAAAACACATTTTCATTATATTCTAAACACAAATACCTTTCCAACGACGTAATAATTGCCTCAATAAGAGTTCACATGCAAAAGTTTTTCCACTCGGTAGTTGAATTTCTTGTTTCGGACCACCATAATGCAAGATGATGCCACATTGACCCCCATTATTCATGGAAAATGGAATAGCCATGTGACCATGATGAAGAATAATTTTTGAGAGTCCATATTGTAATTATAGTTAAGAGTTGAAGTAGTAAAGTGTAACCACTAGTAGGCTATCAGATTGTGTTATAAATATGCCACTAGGAGGAAGTTGGGTTCCATTCTATTTTAGTGCATTTTGTTCCATAGATGATTCGAGTAGTAGAGAGTGAACTGGGAGAGATTAAATATAAATATTTGTACACTATAGCAACCCACGAGCCACATGCCTCACTTCTTTGTACTTGCATCCATTTTTCCATACAAAGAAATAGAGTAGAGCAACCTCACCTTCTAGTTGGGTTTTCTCATGAAAGAGTTTCCTAGGATATATCTTGTTTCAAATTATCATTTGTGATTTTTTTTTCGATGAAATATTCAGGAAAAGCCTAACCATGGTGGCGTCGAGGAGAATTGATTCTGTGATCTCCCATTAGCGAGGTGATTTAGTGACGGGAACTCGATCAATTGAACTAACCCTTGGGGATTTTCTTTAATTTATTGTTTTGTATTTTCTGCATAATTATAATTTTCATGCATATGTAATACACAATAATTAACAGATCCAAAAATCTAAGGAGAAATAAACCCTAATAGTGTAGATTTATGATTTTCTAATATATTTTAATATATTTGTTGTGACGATTTTTCCAATGAAATATCAACGACAATTTACAAATCACTTTATTAGGGTTTATCTCTCTTTCCTCTTGTGTCCTTGGGTTTTTCACTACATTTCATGGGAATAAATTGAATTTTTTAGGTTAATTACACTATCTCATGATAGTCTATCCTATTTCAAAAGAAAAAATCTTTAAAACATTGTTCAAAGAAGTCAGAAAGCTTTTCTATATTATAAATAAACCATTACATCATTTGAAAACAACATTATTATATTTTTGGAAGCCAAAATTTCCTTATTCAATAAATTTAAACTTAGTCCATGTCTATGAACATAACTGGAATGGTAAAAACAATAATAAAGTGTTTGTCAAAATTTGGGTAGCTAATAAGAGAAGCGAAATGAAAGTATAAATATGTTTTTGTGTAGCCTTGATAAGATCTCATGTACTATAAGGGTAATTTCATTCTTCTCTATTACATCTTTGATTTTATGAAATAAGCCAGTTTCCTTCTAGATGAATGCCTTATTTTGAAAGTATGTCTACCTCTATTTTAGGAATTTTATAGGCACAAAAAAGACATGGTGAAACATTTCCAACTTTTTTTTTACTTGCTCAAGCTAGAGCTCACCACCAGATTGTTCATCTTGAATTTGTCACACAATCTTGTTAATAACCACATAGGAATTTCCAAACATCTAGAACTTTGTCACAACTTTATTTTTTTTCTAATTTCAATAATACCTTTAAGGACCAAATTCAACATAGTTCTTGGTACCTTTTCCCAATCTTGATTTGAATTTTATAGATGTACTTTGCTAAGGAATATGGTGCTTCCTACCTCATATGTAATTGGCATGCCTTCACTGGAACCATCAAAAGTATCCTCGTACAAATATATTATCAATTGATTCATGAATTAATTATTTTTGAATCTATATCTTTGGAGTAAATTTCAAGATTTTGAAAATTGCTGTTATTTGAGATGAACCAAAAAAGCGGGATATACTTATCCTTGAAAATGTGCACATTTCTAGCCATCCAAATGCCCTGAAACACCATTAGGAAAAGTGTATTGAGCTATTTTAATTCATTTTTCCACTACAATTTTGAAGCTTTCTACCATAATCCCATCTTACTAGCTCTCTCTAACGCTCATCATAAAATCCATTTCAATCAAGTTAAAAGTGGTTAATAGTTTCTATCTTCATGGTTTCTATTGATACAAGCTCTGATTGACACGATTCTTGCACTGTTGGAAAGGTTTTTGGGTGTAGATCAACATTAAGGGATCCTTGCATAAGCGAAGAAATTTTTTATACCAAAAAATGTCATTTGATGTGTCAAAATGGATCCGAAAGGTTTAAAACCCTAATTTTCCAAAATGAGACATGTTGCTAAAATGGCCCTACAAAATTTTTCCTTTATTTTTTTTCACTATGAAATCACCAATATAGATTGCAAATTATATAATGATCTAATATGGATTATTGGGAGGTTCTTAAACTTTTTTATTATCATTTGAATTTATTTTACTGAGGAATTTGATGAAGCCTTCTCTATTTTCATTTATTCATTTTTCTTGGTATTGATGGTGGAATTAAGTGGATAGTATTTAAATAAGTGTTCATGCTCATGAAATTTCCTATGGTTGAAGTGAATGTGCTCATAGTCTCAGATCTAGTTCCCTTTTGACTTTTCACAGTTGATACCAATATATTCAAGAAGGACCTTAGATATATTCATATAGATACATATCCTATCATATGTAGTATGCTTAATGGTCCTTGTCATTTTAGATCTTTTGACATAATTTATTAGTGTATTTCCTAGTTTTTCTAGCATTTCTTCATCCCAAAACTCATGTGGAAGAGAATATGGATGAATCTAGACCACAAATATTGTGAGGTCATCCTTTTTCACATTTGAATTATCCAATGATAAACATAGATAAAAGCCTATAGAGTTAAAGAAATATGGCCCATATTCAAATATTTTCTCCTTATTCTCAACACTAGTGAATATCGTCATGTTTTTTTTGTTTGGATTCAAGTCTTAGATCTATGTGGTCTTTTGGCTTCAATGTTGGTTAATCCACCAAATTAAGACTTTATTGGATGACCAGATTGCCATGAAATTTTCTATCATTTCATGATTGCTCATGAGTTGTATTTAGTTTCCTTCCCTAGTGAAGGTGACTTCACACCCTGGATTTTCTATTGTTTTATTTCGATATCCTCCCACTGGGTTCATGTATTGTTTATTATAATCCTTGCTTTTGTTTGTACTCTTTTATTTTCTCTTGCTACCTTCCTTTCCATCTAGTCCTTATTTTCCTGTGACCCCCACCTCGTTTAATTCATTGGACTCACCTATCAATGTATCCGTAAATGATGGAGCATCTTTTATGGCCTTGTAGCTACAAGACCTATGGGTCCACCATTCGTTTGAGTCTCTCATGATAATGCTTACACAACCACCTTACCTGCAAACTCTAATGTGTTCAAACCTACTTTTCTCATCCTAATATAGGATATTAATGTAATAGTCCTAAATGTTGACAAAGAGTAGTAGATAATTCTTTTCCAGTTTGAACCGCAATGGTCATAACTTATCAACATAATTGCTTATTTACTTTCTTTAAAGGAAAATGAAATTTAAAAAAAATCTAAAATAGTCACTAAATTGCCAATTATGGTTTGAACACAAGCATAAATTCTGGTCATGTAGAGTATATCTTATGTTTAAATTGTTTTCCCTTTTCTTTTTCTTTTTCTTTTTAATATTGGGAAATATAAAGATTTATTATGTTTCCAAAATACATTTTTAGGCATCAAAAACCTCATCACATTAAGTCAGAAACCTTCATATGTAAGAAATATTCCTTCACATCGAGCATGAACTCTTCATAATAAAAATACATTTCTTTATAATGAGCATGAACTCTTAACGAGTAAGAAATGCCTCTTCATTGTTGGTGGCACATAGAAATCATTTAAAGGTTTTTACTTTAACTGACATCCAAGAATGAGGACAACCCACCCACGCAGTAAATACCTAAATAAATGCATATAAAGATATTGGATTTCATTAAATTATAGCATTGGAGAAAAACTCAATCCAAAAAAGGCTATGAACAAATGATCTATAAATAAAGAGGGTTAATCTAATATTTGGGCTATGATATGTAGTTAGGAATTTGTAATGTCATAAAAAGTATATGATGAAACTATTGAAGATAGGGTTCACATAGAAATTGCTGAACCCTCATAAATATCTCACCATTGGCATGAACAAACTCCAAATTTACACTCTTTGTTGAGTATCACTTAACATCTCTTGATATGCTCTAGATGAAAAATCTCTCCCACATAGGATTGTGTTTGATCATACGCACTCACATTTAGTGACTTGATATTCCAAATAATTTAGCAACTTCTTCACATGCAACCACAACCAATGATGTAGATTCACCATGCATCCCAAAAGCAATTGACAAGTCCACTTTCACACAATACTACCATGGATTTATTTGTATCACAATATGAGGTCCCCTTATAGGCATGTCAAGGTTTCAGAATGATGTAAAAGTGTTGCAAATGAAAAAAAAATTCAACTTCGGAAATATAAAACCAATTTTTAGTTGAAATATAATTTTGGCCAAAAATGTTTTTTAGACCATTGGTTTCCAACTTCTCTTCAAATAATCTTCTAAAAAAAAATTATGCACCAAGTAAACATGCTACAATGTATTTAGCTTTTAATTTAACATGTTTGGACAAACTTTAGTGACATGTTTTCAGTTGGAAAATCATGCTTTTATCAAAAACTGTAGAAATATCAATTTCCTTGCCACGCTTCTCACAAATTAGTAACCACGATTCATGTTTTCACTTGGAGGTGTGGGAGCTATCATATCTTTTTCTTTGTAGCTAGTCTCTTCAACATCATAGCTCTCATCCTCAAAAATGCAAAAATAACCTTATGAAATTGTAAACTGTGATTTAATATAAATATAGAGGAAATATAAACCTTCACCATTTTATAAATTTCTTTAAAGATCATCATATAAAATAAAAAAGTTTTAATTATTTTTATTTTTCAAAAAACAAATCCACCTAAAAATATCACTTTTATTAACCACTTATAGTTTGCAAAAAATTAATATTAAGAAATTACTAAATAATATTGAAACCTTCTATATCTAAGCTATTATGACCATGATCCCTTAACCATCTATATTAAGGTGAGAACAAGAATCTTAATATTAAAGAAATATCATTTTCCTTGCCACACTTGTCACAAATTAGTAACCAAGATACATGTTTTTACTAGGTTTACGAAGAGTCTTCAACAACATAACTTGCATTTCTAAAATGTAAAAATAGCCTAATCAATTCTAACTTCGTTATGTGATTGTAAACTTTGATTTAACATAGATATAATGGAATATTTACTTTCAATATAGATGTCTTCGACAACATAACTTGCATTTCTAAAATGTAAAAATAACCTAATCAATTCTAACTTTGTTATGAGATTGTAAACTTTGATTTAATATATATATATATATATATATATATATATATATAATATGGAATATTTAATTTCAATATACATGTCTTCAACAACATAACTTGCATCTCTAAAATGTAAAAATAACATAATCAATTCTAACTTCGTTATGAGATTATAAACTTTAATTTAACATAAATATAATGAAGTATTTATTTTCAATATAATTTATAAATCATTCTATAAAATTAAAATAATAATAATAATTTTCTTTATTTTGAAAACTCAATTCAATTTAAAAATATCAATTTCTTTAATTATTAATATTTTGTAAACCTATAAGGTGCAATTTAATTGAGGATTACAATGTTATAAAGTACTATATAATCTATAAATATCAATTTCCATAGATCACAAAAAAAAACACTAATATTTTATAAAATATTAATATTTTTATAAAATATTAAAATATTAATAAATAATTTTGAAACTTTCCTTTGTAATCTCATATGAATAAAAATAGATAATGAAAATAAAAGTGTTATGTGAAAAAACTAATATTTTATAAAATATTAATATTAAAATATTACTAAATAATTTTGAAACTTTCCTTATGTAATCTCATATGAATAAAAATAGATAATGAAAATAAAAGTGTTATGTGAAAAAATCCCAATATAAGTAATGATGTGAAACTACGTTCAATCATCCTTCCATTTACACTTTAGTATTATAATCTATTTCTTCTATTAAAAATATGAAAATCCTAGCTGAGGAATGAGCTATACCATCATTCCATTTACACTTGGTATTATATCCATCTCTACAGGAAAAAAAGAAGGCTAAGCTAGCTATTTAAAACACACACATTCCAAGAAAACTTATTAGTCCTGCCGCGTGTGGCTAGGGCAGAGACTATAGTAATCGAAAATGTAGACTTTACATTAATTTTGTCGTTCTTAATGAAATTAAAAAAAAAACTTTTTTTTGCTGTACATCATGAATTTAACCCAGCATAATGAATTTAAGCAAACTTTTTGTTGTATTTTTATAGTTTTCATGGTTCTGGCCTCTTCCCGAGGCAGACCATACATCATGTGCGTTGTTTTGGTTGTATATATTTATAACATTAAATGTATGTAAGGAACTGACTCGCGTGCCCCCTGCCATCACGTGCGACCTGCGATCAGGACAATACCACTTGCCATCGCCAGTCATCACCATAGTGCATGCAATCCATATAGCCAGAACAATATTACCGTATTCAATAAATAGAAAATGTTAAAAAACTGAAATGGAACAATGGAAACAAGCTCATGTTACAGGAACATCCCTGATCGACAAGGTTTCCATGGATAAGTCTTTCTTTCTAGGCCCGCCCAGCCAGTGGTCGACAAGATTCCCATGGATAAGTCTTTTTTTCTAGGCCCACCCAGCCAGTGTTTATTGAAGAAAGAGATACCAATGACTCTTTGCCGAAGGGATGCTCTGACCACTGAGTTGAGTAGGCAGGCAATTGTCCTATTGTGGTAGAAAAATGATAGCAAAGAGGGTTGTTAGGAACGCGAGCCTTAATGCGGCCAGGCAGACGTCAGGCAGCGATGTTAGGAACGCGAGCTTTATTTCAGCTGCCATACAGCGATGTTAGGAATGCGAGCCTTATTTCGGCTGCCATAGGCCTATTAATACGGCCAAAGAACGCGAGTCTTATTTCCGCTGCCATAGGCCTATTAATACGGCCAAAGAACGCGAGTCTTATTTCCGCTGCCATAGGCCTATTAATACGGCCAAAGAACGCGAGTCTTATTTCAGCTGCCACAGGCCATTAATGCGGCCAGGCAGCTGCCTGGCCGCATTAATGGGCCTGTGGCAGCTGAAATAAGGCTCGCCGGAACAGAACACCTCCTCCAGGCGACTACATAGTACACAGTCAACAACGGCTCCTCTTCTACCAATTTTAAGGGCTCCTGCAATTTTTCATGTATGAAGTCTCCACGGCAACGGTCGAACCTGCTACACCCATAGCTATGCCGATGTCTGCTGTAGCTAAAGCTGGGGCATCGTTGATTCCATCGCCTATAATGCTGTCTTGCCCACCTGCTTCAAATCTCCAATAATTATGACCTTATCCTGTGGGAGTAGTTGAGAAGAAACTTGAGTCTGCCCCACCTGAACGTGGATACAGAGTTAAATGAATGCTTGGAAGCTAATAATAATGTTATAACAATTGTGCAAATCAGTGTAAATGGTGGGAATTTGGTATGATTTTTTTTACCTGTGTTTCAATGACAGCAGCTGAGGCTGCCGTATCCCCGGTGAGCATGGCGAGTTGAATTTCTAATTTCTGTATTGGTAACAAACATAACAACATATTCATACATAACATACTTCAAAAGATGGGTGCAAATTAATAAGTATCGATGAAATGAAGAAAGACTAGCGTGCTTGCAAAACCAGAATGAAATGTCCGTTTTTTTTTTTAACTGTTGACTGTGCGGGAAAGCTAATGAGTATTTCTGCAACTGGATGAAGAGTGAACTTGCAGGGTTCATCTTCAAATGCTGGTTGCATAATATATAATCTTTGCAGGTTTGATCTTCGAATCCTGGTTGCACAATATATGAAAAAGACATAATTAAATAGTATGTATCTTGAGCTTTCTCTATTCAGACTCAGATGCTAGGAGGAAGAGCTTACCAGTTTGATCCCGGGCCATTGCCATTCTCTTGCGAATATATTTCATCCATCTCTTCCAGTTGTGTTCAGAATAAGTTAGGCGGGTACAACAATCTAGGTATGAAGACTTCGTATTAGTTCTAGTGAATGCATATTCTGGTCATAAATTTTATATCCCAACGTTCCTTGACTTCCGGGGTCAAATATACCGCGCAGGGGCATTGAACTGCCTGCAAAATTGGGTTTCATTATTTTCATTCATCACAATAAGGGAAAATAAACTGAAGTGCAAGGCAACTCACGGCAGCAACAACCCTCGTAAGAATGTTGGCAGCAGAACTGGGCTCGCATGGAAACGTGCGTTAAGAGGAATTGTGACTGTCCCAGTGTGCCTGAGTCCCTGGTAAGTAAGAAAGCGTATCACAGGAATTCTTGTGCTGTGTGTGCCTCTCATTCTCATGGCTGAAGAAGTAGCACCTTCCATTTGGCCACCTTTTCCTATCAACAGGCGCAGAATCTCGGAGGTTTGGTTTGTACAGCCGCTGTTGCCCAGTTTTGTTTTTCAGCGTCTAGGAGCTTTCAGGAAAAACTTCTTATTTTCTTGGTGGCTTGAGCTTCATTCTTTCAATTAATCCTTGGCTTGATGAATCCAACATTTGATAATATAGCTATCCCATTTTAAATTGATTCATAGAACATTGAAGGCAGTGGAAAAGTCCGGGAAGAAGAACTGACTTGCAATACACAATGAGAACTGCACGTTGTTTGGACGGCTCAGACGATGGTGTTGGCCACAAGCAGAGTGTTAATTCCAGTTGCACACCCAAAATCTGTTGGAATTAATTTCCAACTGCCAGTAGAATGGAGGCAACCGCGTTGAACAGGTTTATTGGCAGCGCATGGTTCAGGCGGCAAGGTAAGTCCGCGGGGGTCAGGCAAGCCATGCCAACGGAGGGGCATACCCCCTCGGATCTGCTGACATCATCAGCGAGGAGGCCCACACATAAGCATTCACAAAAGACTTGTGGGGTTAATATTATAACGCATTTGTTTTAAAACAATTGTTGGCGTGTAATGTTTTATTTTGTTGATTTATGATTTATTTTTAATATATGTGAGACATATATATTAAAAGGTCCGTAAAGTGAATATAAGAGTGCTGTTGTATTGAAATACACAGTAAATGTTTTTTTTGCACAGTGAATTATTTATGTAAGCACAGTAGTAGTTAGAAATAATTAATTCCTACTTGTCTATAGTTGTAATTCTTCATTTCAGGGGTTTGTTCCTACATAATAGGAATTAGCTAGAATATAGTTTCTCCTAGTTTAGTGTGTGGTTGAGAGAATCTCTCAACCACACTACTGTACGTCTAAGATAGAATTCCTATCTTAAGACTTTTGCTTGTATAAATATGTGTGTAATTTCTGATTCATAAATATAGAATATATTGAGTGTGTGTGCCAATTTTATCTTGGTATCGGAGCTTGAGAGCCCGTAAGGGCCTCTGGCCCTTCCTGGCCATAAGAAAATAAATAAGTGTATTTGTATAATTTTTTTATTATTTGTTTGTCCATCGGAAGTTGCGTGGATAATGAGCGCGAGCGTGATGCTGATCTTGATTCTGTAGTCAGTGGATCATAAGGTTATTTTACGGAGACGGGAATGGCTGAACCAGCAAGCGCCGGGTTCGGTTGTCTATGTTTCGTTCGGGAGCAGAATGTTTCTGTCCGCTTCCCAGATTCGAGAACTCGCATTTGGTCTCCAAAGTAGCGGGGAAATCCTTCATATGGGTTCTGCGTACTCCGGCGGAAACCGAGAACGAGAAAGGAGAGAAGTTAGCGGATTCAGTTTTAGCGTATGCTTCAAATTGTGTATCATTATTTGTGGATATGCTTTCGATTCGATTAAGAGTTGTTATCCTGTAGACTGGTTGCCGGCTTAGATTGAATTGGAGGAGATGAAACGGAATTAGACAGCGTAGATTTGTTTGCGGATCTGTTTGCTGTAAGCAGTGTGCGCTAGAAGAAGAGCCGACGGTGTCTACTCATAAACCTGCACACGTCGAGAAGAGCTGTGTGCTCTGGAGAAGAATTGTGATTCTGCTATTTTATCTTGGTATCGGAGCAAGGATACAGGCATCTGATTGAAACTTCCTTGGGCACTATCAAAGGTCCTGCTGAGGCCACTGATGATGCGATACATTATGTACTCAAGGATCTTGCTCATAAATCACTGACTGAGACAGCGGAACTCAAGCAATACCCATCTCTCCGCATTGAGGTTGGAAATGCAGCTGTTGATGCCCTTGAAAAATTACTAGATGAGAGCCGGAAATCAGCAGTGAAACTTGTGGAGATGGAATGCAGCTACTTGACTGTTGATTTTTTTTCCGTAAACTTCCTCAAGATCTAGAGAAGGGCTGGAACAGCGTCAGGCGTGCTGGAGGAAATGGTGCTCATGGAGCTACCGGTTACATTGGTCGCTTTATTGCTCAAGCAGCTGTGGCTGCCGGTCATCCTACGTATGCCCTTTTGCGTCCTTCCACTGCCTCTGATCCAGCGAAAGCACAGCGCGTCCAAGAATTGAAGGACTCCGGCGTCCACATTTTTTTTTATGGATCTTTAAGTGAGCACGAGTCCTTGGTAATATGCCCTTCATTATTCCATGTGGGGGACGCTGAGTGATTAATTATAAAGTATTTATCATTTTCAGTTTGATTCATTGGGTGTTGCTCTCCGCATTATATTCATATGCAGCGTGTAATGTGCATGTAAAACTCTGGTTTTATATAAATCATATTTCCCTGTGCTACCAACGGTGGCCGCGATAAGAAGAGAGAGCCAGCGCAGCGAGGCGTGTGGGGTTATGTGGCCTCACTTTTCGTTCAGGCATTTTTTTTATGACTGTCTTGGTATAAAAAGACAAACCTGATGATGCGTGTTTCCAGCATACTTTATGCATTTGAATCTCTGGAAGTATGGGCTGATGTTGAAAAGAGTTTGTGTGGCCATTGTGTTGAAGACTGCTTAGGTGTTCGAGCTGCTGGATATATATAGAAGTTTATGCCATTGTCGAAATGTTTTTTTAATTCTCTGATGATGTCGCAATGTATTGATTAACTGTCATGACAATGAAATTGGTGACAGTAGTATGACCGACTATTGTCACAATTTTGAGTGTGTTGGAACTGGTCATTCCAGCACTAAGCAAATTTGCAGGTATGATGAACACGTGACAGTGAAAACGACATCAATTGAAGCTACATCAGATATTGGAGGATGATCGAGATCGTGTTGCAGATTGTCAGCGAGCATGAGGTAGTATGCTTGACAGCAGTTACCAAGCCTTGATACTATGAGTAGGGGAAGTGGCATTATATTGCGATGCCGGGAGAATTGGATACTGAAACGCGACGGAGGATTGGACCGTGGAGTCCTGGATTATTACTCTTGAAGGGAAATTGTATTCTCTTCGTGTGGCTGTGTGCCTATGTCTGGATCATCAGTGTTTGAATGCACTGCATTGAGTCCAGGTGAAAAGTCGTCAATATGTTTCTTTATCAGTAGACCCCTCACAGGTATTGTTGGTGAAAAATGGCTGCTAGTATGTTTGGAAAATAATCATCTATGGGCAGAGATAGAGAAATTAAATTTGAAGATTTTATGTTGTATTTTTCTTGGAATCATGTTTTATTGAGCCTTATTGAGCCTAGCTAACTCAATGTAGGCAGAGTTATTTTGTTAGAATTAGCTACTCTAACAAATGACAGGTTAAACGTGGAGTTCCAAGAAGTTATTTGAACAGACAAGGATGCCCAAGATGTGAACAATGAACAGATGAGGTAAAGCAGCAGCGACAACGTTTGTGGTGGACAGCAAAATAGATGTTTTTTTGAGTTAGTGTGGTTTGTGGAATAGACTTCCTAGTTGTTGTAATGGTCATTGTATGTACCCAGAAACTCCAAATGTGAAGTATGGAATGTAAGCCTGATAAAGGCATTTGAAAGTTCGTGGTGATCTTAAAACCACTTTGTAATGGTTTATGGTCAGCCTGAAACCATCTTTTGTCACTGTAAAGTGATGGTTTGTGGTGAGCCAGAAACCACATACAGAGCTTTAGTGGCTACAGGATTTTCCCGGTGGTGGCACATTTAAGTTCCGGATTTGCCCGGTGGTGGCAGATCGGACTTGCCCGGTGGTGGCATATTGAAGTTGGCAGATTTGCCCGGTGGTGGCAGATCGGACTTGCCCGGTGGTGGCATATTGCCTGAGTGGCTAACGTGTACACGGGAGCTTTGTGCTCGCAGGAGCAGGTGGACTGCAATAACGCCTGGCTCACGGTCTCAGATATTGGTGTCTGAGCACAAGAGGGTTGGCGCACTTTTCTATCTGATAGTTGCGTCGAAAGGCGCAATCAGCGCAACTGTTTGCGATTGTTATTTGGACATGAATATTTGGCTTAGAAAGGCACTGATCTCTCTTTGTTTTGGAGGTTCTGCACATGCAATTCGCCCGATGGTGGTGGATTTGTAGGTACATATATGCAGTGATAATGGTCGACAGAATCATGTATGCAAAGGGCATCCTACAGGACTAGCAGTTGCAGCGGTTGGTACCCATACATTCTAGTGGATGGTTGCTCTTTTATATGGATGTCGACATATTCTTTGTTATGTTTGACCACAACCAGACTTTGTAAATAACTATCATGACAAGTAGTCATTAAGGGGGGGAGTTAGAAATAATTAATTCCTACTTGTCTATAGTTGTAATTCTTCATTTCAGGGGTTTGTTCCTACATAATAGGAATTAGCTAGAATATAGTTTCTCCTAGTTTAGTGTGTGGTTGAGAGAATCTCTCAACCACACTACTGTACGTCTAAGATAGAATTCCTATCTTAAGACTTTTGCTTGTATAAATATGTGTGTAATTTCTGATTCATAAATATAGAATATATTGAGTGCCAGAAAGTCAATTTGAAGATGAATCTCTTCTTCAATATTTCCAGAAGATGAAACAAATCCTGGAACAACTGTTGTTGTTGTTGGGCTGTTACAGTTTTTATTCTCTTACCATGTGGTCGTTTTCCTAGGAGGTATGAAGACAAGTTTCATTTTCTACGACATGGTTCTTATGCTAGGTGTGAGTGGTTCTTATGCCAGGTGTGAGTGTACACCTGATTCTTTAATAATATTTAAAAAAAAATATCAAACTTTAATGATTATAATATTGACATTGGCTATGAAATCATTTCAAGTTTCTCCGAACCAAATGGTTATCAAACTTCTGAAATGCTGGAGAGATTTCCAATTTCTGGCTTTAATGTTAATGTTTCAATGTTTAACACTTGCAAATATCCATGGGTGAAGGTGCCCGTGAGCTGGGCAACGGTGAATCAATTTGTTTGCACTAGTGAAGCTGGCCATGAGCTGGGCAATGCGGAATCAATTCGTTTCACAGAAACAATGCGCTGGGGAATGCGGAATCAATTTCTTTGGCAGAAACAAACATGCATGAGTTAGGCGGGTGATATCTCTGAGAAACTCGGATTGGATCATTCAGTATTATTTTGCTGGATTGGGTTGCTAATAGATAGCTTAAATAATTAATTTGCTCTTATTCACCCTATTGAATGGTTGTTCTGAGTATCATGGAAATTCGGCAGTAGGTAGGGTTGAACCAAAAAAACCTATTGAAATTGACCTAGACGGAGTTTACCCTATTCTTGCAGTTTGAGGAGCAGTCCCTCCAGCATCAAAGCCAACATCCTCCTAATCACATGAATTCTCTGCAAAGCAGTCTCAAAGTTATAAATCAAATAATCTGATTATGGCCCAGTAACCTCTGCAATAGATTAGTGTCAAAGATTTTAGGCACTTACATAAGCAAAGATGCACATCTCATACCACCCATCCAAATCAACAACTCCATCGATTGACTCTACTGGATCATCGCATTCAAGGGCTGCTTCAACGGCTGCTCCAGTTGAAGAAGCAAGTCTCTAGTGGCAAGAACTTGCTGCCCCGCAGCCGTTCTTGTATTATAGTTAGTAATCTAAAGAAAAATGAATAATCAATCTCCCAATAAAAGCAATGCAACATGATAGTAACACAGTAATGGACTCTTCGTAAACCTAGTGATTTTTTAACCTGTTAAACAAGTCATAACATACCAATGGACTCTTTGTAAACCTAGTGATCTTTTAATATGTTAAACAAGTCAGAGCACGAGGTGGCCATAACGAGGTGGAAATGGACTCTTCTAAAACCTAGTGATCTTTTAATAGCTTAAACTAGTCAGAGCACGAGGTGGCTAGTCCCTGTAGTGGTGGTTATTTCACCTAACTCTAATTTTATTCTTAGATTATTTTTTTAAACATTCCATGTGCATTCTAATGGATTTGACAATCATAGATGACGGTAAGTATGTGAGAGACTTCGAAGGAGCAAAGGAGAGGCTTGACCTTGTGGATGCAAATATTCTAGATTACTAGAGTTTAGTCATAGTTATAAGAGGTTGTTTCCCATCACGTGCGACCATCGGAAAAACAATTATTTGAGAGATTTAAGAGCTACAAACGTTGTGTTTCCAATTGAATATTGGAATGCTTTTGTCACTTTATTTCAATGTTTGGGAAAAAATATTTATCACCTATTGAATGGTTTTCATGTATTGTTTTACAAATGTGGTATATGTAAGTAATAGGTTCAAGTACATGATAAAATTGTTTTGATATGTATTATAATTCAAAGAGATTTGCTTACAAAAGGTTTTTTTTTAATATCATAATTAATGTTCATTTCTGTAATGAACAAGAAAACAATTTGATAGTTTAAAAAAATTTCTTTTTTCACCACGCCGAATGTCTATAGTAAGATATATCATATTGTTTAAATAGACATGGATAAAGAACAAAAAATAACAAAAACATTTGATTTCATGTTACTAAGTATCTATTTTCTATATTAATTTTACAACATTTTTAAGGATATCTAAAGGCAGTTAGCGTATATACGATGCCATTCGAAACTCTATGCGCAAAATGCAGTACTCCAATCACTGCTACTAGAAATACAAACAATACTATGCTTTATTGCATGTCTTGCAAGCAACACTTTGGATTTATTTATTTTCATCGTCTAAATTGCATCATACATGCAATTGACATGACTGAAAATAATGTATTATGAGGGGCATCAAATTGGAAAAAGAATTACTTGCACTACGAGAAATTTCTTACGACCAATACCGTGCAAACTAAATAGATCCCATTGAAATCTTGAGATACTTCGAAATACATGGCATATTTACGATAGACCATCAAAATGTAATTTTATGTATACATTGGTAGGTTTATTTTTTTGCGTTAAGAAATTCGATATTGACACAATGTTTGTTCATTGCATTGCCAACCACCCTAATAGCTCTTTCATTTAACTGGAAATTTGCGATTTAATTTTGCATTATCAATCAATAGACTATACCCATTTAAAAACAAGATTATCAATCTACTCATTATAATGACAAGACGATTTTTTCTACCCATGCAAATGTTACTATGACATTGTACATAAACTTAATCCAATGAACTATTTTTTTTTGTTCCAACTCTACATTTTGTATTATGTTATGTCGTTTTTCTTTTGCACTCATTATCATTTTTTGCATTGTTTTCTTGATTTATCAAATTTGCTAGTTCTATAACTACTCAAGCTCAATAACATAATTTTTTTGTAAGTCAATAATTCTATTCATGTAGGAAAAAAGACTACATAGTGTCTGATCCAAAACTGGTCGTCTCACCCTAACCGGGTTTGTTTACAAAAAAGTGCACCAAATTACAAAAATACAAAAGAGTAGCAAGGGACATAGTCCATAAATGGTTGGGCCAGAGGCACCAAAACACAGTTAAAACATAAAAAACACCAGAAATCATGCTAGTCTTCAGACGTGATGGAAGTCAGGTTGTCCAAGGTCGCTTTGGGAGGCTATGGAGGGTAGAAGTCGAACTGAACATTCCCTTCATAGTGTGTCATCCATGTATCCAACTGTTCTACTTTCTTAGTGAGTTGATTTTTCCCATGCCATACCAAAACCATTCTTACCCGGAGTTGACTCTGGAAGTAATGCAGGTGTTCCAGAGAGGCCATCTGCACTACATGCTCCTCACGTCGGACCCAATCTACATCATCCACCCGATCAATCCAGATGGAAATAAAAGCGCAACAGTTCTCCAAGAAGCAGTGCTGGAGACCTTGCCCCTCCCACACCTCGAAGCTAGCTGACCCGCAATTCACCTTCCCAACATGGGCTCCCCCACCCCTGCGAGTATGCCCATGACCCCGCTACCTTCCTCCTCTACTGCCACCGCGCTTGTCGCCTCCATTGCTACCACCACGAACACCACACACACCCACATTTCATTTTCGAACACGCCCGATAGTTTTTCCACCCCAACGTGGCGTAGCCATAACCATAGCTATGTCTTCTGCCCCAACTGAACTAGCTGCAGCAGGGGGAGAATGACTCTGACGCGCCACCGGCTTCATGCCTTACCGCAGAGGAGGCACACCTTGAATTAAGACCAGGTACCAGACTCCCCACCCTGAAAAACATCCCCACAAATGAAACCCACAATTAGCACCACCCGAAGTAACCCAAAAGGGATATAATGTTTCTCTCTCCCAAAAGGGGTCGTCGCCACTAGATAGTACATGCACCTCTGCCGGCTTGAGTGATACAAAATATGGAGCACTAAACAATGGCATAGGATCCGAGCCCAAGCCGAAAAGACCTCTGAGCCGGATACCACCTACCCAATTCAATGAACAGAAACCACAGGCAGAACCTCCAAGTCTCTTCACGCCGAAAGGCTTGGAAATAACGAGAGTGCCTGGAATTCCAATTCCGTTTGTGGGGTTTCTGGACGACGAGCTCCACCACCTTATGATTACAAGATTGAATCGACGCACCTTCATCCACGAGAATCTGGTCTTCCACACACTTTCCTCCGTATCGCTAATATTAAGAATGAATCCCAACCACAGGGTCCAAACAACACCACTTTCCCTACAAGTTTCTCCAATGAACTCCCACACGCTAATCCCTCAGAAATATGGCCTCTGAATCTTCTTATTTCTTTTTGGTGGCCACAACAGAGTCAAACACCAAACTCGAATGCAAAGATGAATGCATGGTTCCTCCATCGGGGTCGGGCCTTGACACTCCACCACCCCCAAACTTTGATGCATCGTAATGGGTCGAACCAAAGACAGACATTATGGCTGTATAACCTCCTACGGATACATTGTTGTGAAGGGACCTAGGGGCCCATCCCTCATAATGAATCCACTTGTTTTCACACATGGGAGTTAGTCTCCATGTGTATCCTAAATCTCACCCCCATCGGGGAAGAATTGTCCTTTGCCAAAATCCTTCTCAAGTCCTCTAGAAAATTGTTTTAGATTGAGGGAGGCCACGCTTGGGAAATATCCTGACCTTGGAGCTCACATCCCCAATTCGCGAGCTTGTCTGCTGCTTTATTCCATTCCCAGTCAACATTCTCCGTTATCACATAATCGAAAGAGGAAGATCTTGAGAGTATGCGTTCCCTAACAATTCCAACCGCCAGCTCTTGATGGTCCTTGACAAGCAGGAGCCATTGATGAGACGTTGGAGCATTGATATGGAAATATGGGAGTCTCCAGTTACCTATAGCTTTGTGATACCCATATTAAATGCAACCTAAAAATCACGATCCAAATCCAGGTACTCGGCGATGTTGTTTGTGGTGTGGCCATAGGAGGCTGCATAGACTCTCACCGCCTGCCCCTTATCACTACGAAGGACCCTGCCACAATAGGTAGGGCCTGGGTTCTCCTTCGAAGCCCCATCAAAGTTAAGTTTAAGGAATCCTTGCAACGGGCAGGTGAATGTCGATGAGGAGACACGAGGAGGCGATATCCTCTGAGAGGGACCTGTAGGGGGTGCCCTTGAGAATCTAAGAGATAACAAGATGGAAAGCTCCCGCCCCTCCGCCTTCTAATCCTCTTCCAACCATGGTGAGATAGATACTGTTTCCTTGAGATTTCGAAGAGCGGTGTGCCATGCCTTGACTCGAAGAAACTCATCAGAGTGGAAAATGACCTTGTTCCTTCCTTTCTAAATGTTCCATAAGAAAATTCCTTGCGATAGGCACTAGACACGATTGAAAATAGGGTTCCTAAATACGGTCCATCTCCACATGTCCAAAGAATCCCGAAGACTGTTCTCAGTTCTGTCAGAGAGCCCAAATACCTCAACATGCAATTGCCATACTTCTAGAGTCTTTGGGCAGAGGTTCGGCTGGTGGTTAACCGTTTCCTCTTCCATGCGGCATAATGGACAACAGGATGGGCCAAAAAATCCCTTTTTCCATATCTTATCCCACGTGAGAAACTTACCATGCCCGATCAACCATAAGAAGAATGAGACTTTTGTCCATAGGTGAGAATACCAAATCCTTTTCTAGAGAGGGTCTGGCTCTAGGTCACTTGCTGAAGATTCCAATAAATACACTTCCTTGAGAGTGAATCTATCTTGTTATTGATACACCCACCTTAGACGATCATGTTCCCCATTGTTCGATATTGGTCGCCAGCAAAGAATCAGAAATATGGCTTCCCAATTCAGAGGGGGGTCATGTGGAGGCCAATTTTCTGAGGGCTTCCATTCCTACCATTTTGAAATAAACAGAGGGTCACGTCAAAAGTCTCACACGTTGGCCACACCAAGATGGGTGGTAAATTCTTGGATATCTGTGAAATCCTAGTTTTGATCAAGTTGGAGGAACTGCATCCAATGCTCAGTCCAAAATTTCAGTATGCTTCCATTCCGAACTTCCAAAAAGACATGCTGCCAAATAAAATATTGTTGAGCCTTTGTTTTGTTCCAAATCAAGGAGCCCGACAGGAGGTCAGGGTGGCGATGAAGAGGATTGTGCCAGCCCTCGATTCCATATTTAGGTGCCCAGATATTTTTCCATAACTGTTATCCCCCTTGGATCCACTGCCACCACACCTTTGCACTTAGGATCTGGGATAGAACCTCGGGATCTTTGAGCCCCAGGCCCCCCTGGATCTTGGGTTTGCATAATTTCTACCACGCCACTAGGGCCCATTTGCGACTCACCTGGGTCCTAGACCATAAAAAGCGACGAAACTTGGTTGTTAACTCCTGGTAGGACTGTTCGAGGTTGGAATGAATGATAGCTGGTAAAGATGGATCGCCTAAAGGACAACCTTCAGCAACACCAATATGCCAAATGAGTTCAAGGCGTGAAATTCAAAGTTAGATAGTTTCTTGTCAATACGAGAGAGAAATTATTTCCAGATGGAGGTGTTTAAAGAGTTAGGTACCAGGGGGACACCCAGATAGGTGCTAGGGAGCTTCCTAATTTTAAATCCAAGCATTCTGGGCAAGTGAGCTTGAACTTGCAGATGAGTGTTGAAGAAGAATATGTCCAACTTTTCTCCATTTATCAAGGTAGCAAAGGCTAGCTGGAAGGTATCCAACATTTTTCTGAACTGCTTAAATTATTTCAATGTTGGCTTCTTGAATAACATATTGTCATCTACAAATTGTTGATGGGTGGCCAGAGGGGCTTCCTGTGTGATGTGGATGCTCAAGAGGGCCTGAGAATTTGATTCATCCTTGATCAGACGATCCAACCTTTCAGTGGCTATAATGAATAAGAAGGGGGAGATGGGGTCTCCCTTTCTAAGACCTCGGGAGCCCCTGAAAGGGTGAGATGGGGCTTTGTTCACAAGGATGGAGTAGAACAGAGTGGAAATTAGGGATTTGATCTGTCTGATCCTAGTTGGAGAAAAAAATTTTCATCCAGAATAAAAACAAAAAAATCCAATTTAGACGGTCATAACCTTTAGAGAGGTCTAGTTTGATGATCATACCTGACATTCGGGAGGATGAGAGGGAGTGCACCATTTCATGCGTAGTCAAGATTCCATCCATGATCTTTCTACCTTCCACAAACCCAGTCTCCTCCAGGCCAATGATACCTTGGAGTAGAGGTTTGAGTCGTCAGACCAGGATACCTGAGATGATTTTATAAATTACATTACATAGAGCTATAGGTCTGAACCCACTAGGCTCTAAGGCGGCTCCTTTTTTCGGTTTGAGCACAAGAGATGTTGCATTAAACCCAGCTTAGAACCATTGGGAACATTGGGAGTATTCCACAAGCTCTCGAATCTTCGCACCAAGAAATTTATAGGAATCCTTGAAGAACTTTGAGGTGAATCCATCAGGGGCAGAGGCCTTGTTCGACGGGAGAGCCCGCACCACCTCTTCAACTTATGCTAGGGATACTTCTCGCATGAGAGCTTCATTTTGTTCATCTAAGATTAAGAATGGGATGTACTGCTTGATTTAGGAGATGGATTCCCCTCTATCTGTAGAAATTTAGAAAAAAAATAATGTATTTCCGGATTCTCCCGATCTAACAATTTAATCCTTATGTTAAATACAAAATCCTTCTACTTAATTCTTTACGAAAATTAAATTTCCAATTGCAAACACATGAAGAAAAATCAATCACACATAACAAGATGTTTTACCAGGAAAGCTTAAAGCTAAAAATTCCAACTATCATATATTATGTATATCATGGAATCATGAAACAATCTCATATATCTCATACAAATCTCAACTCATAGAGCTCTCCCCAAACCCTACCCCACTCATAGAGCTCTCATCTCCTGTCATGTGAAAGGAAGCACCACTTTCAAAGTACCACCTTGATCCCAATGCACTAGACACCATGCATGAGATTAATGAGAATTCAAGCGCAAATTGCAAGGCAAGGGCCTCACCAACTGCAACTCCAGCAACCATGTCGTTCTTCTTCTTATGTGGACAATTTGTGGCAATATTTCCAAACTCATGACAGTGAAAACACTTCACTTTGGATATGTTGTTCTCGTTGCCATCTTCACCAGCCTCAGATCTAGAATGGAATTTCTTCCCCTTATTCTTCTTCACCTCAGAAACCAAAAACCAATCCTCTTCATCATCATGCTTTGATGAAGAGCCATTCCTGGTGGTCCGCCTTATATCCTCCTGCACTAGATTCGACCACAGTTGCTCCCAATCTGACAGTTTCTCCCATCCATTGACAGAGTCTTGATAACTGTGCCAACTCTTCGGAAGTCCAAGGAGAGCCAAGCACACCAAGTCATCATCCAAAACACTAACTCCTACACTCCCAAGCTCATCCCTGAATTGGACAAACTTTGTCAAGTATACTAGAATAGTGTCGTTCTTCTCCATCTTGATTTTTCTGAGGTTATCCTTCAACACCAATTTCCTATGGTCGCTGTTACTTTGGAAAAGATTTATCAAAGCCTTACACATTGAAAATGGAGTGGTTTTCCCATGAAATCTTGACACAATATGGTATTTCACACCTTCCAACAGAATCCTCCTCGTCGTTGCTACTTTCTTTTGCCATGCGTCAAGTACTGCAACATCAGCCGAAGTGGGCTTAGGAACATCGCTATTGATGAACTCCTTCAAGCCATTATCTCAAGCACCACCTCCATCTCGTCCTTCCAGGCTATGTAGTTCGAGTTGCCCTCGAGTGCATACTCCAACTGCAAACCATTGAAATCCATTTCAATGTATACTCAACTGTCGCACCAAGAAACTCTTGCAGCAAATTCGAACTGTCCACCAGCACAAAACTCAGCACCACTTCAATATTGAAATCTCCAGTGATCAATGCTGCTTTGATACCATGTAGAAATTTATAAACACAATAATCTATTTCTGGATTATCCTGATCTAAAAATTTAATCCTTATGCTAAATACATAATCCTTCTACTTAATTATTTGCGGAAATTAAATCGCCAATTGCAAACACATGAAGAAAAATCAATCACACATAACGAAATGTTTTACCGAGAAAGCTTAAAGCTAAAAACCCCAACTATCATATATTATGTATATCATGGAATCATGAAATAATCTCATATATCTCATACAAAGCTCAACTCATAGATCTCTCAGTACAATATACAATCGTCTCACACTGTCTTGCAGAAATTTGCACCTCCATGCACCAATTTCTTGCCTCCTGACAACCTGCCTCCACTGCGCAATCCTTGCTGAAGAAGAACCCTGAATGAATTCGACCTTACCTTGCCTTGACTACGCAATACTCAAAGGCATCTCCAATGTGTGTGTGGATGCATTGAATGCTCCACTATAGTCACAACAGATAGTCCATCTCACCCTTTCACCTATCTCTCCACTGGGTCTCCACTGGATCTGACATGCAAGTAGTTAAGTACTATATTTCTTCAGTTGCACGTAAGACACTACTTGTGAATTAATTAAATAATTAATTCACTCCTCTATCACTAGTGTATGTTCAGTTACAACTAGCATAACTGAGTTTAACTCACTAAACTGAGTTAAACTAAATAACAACTCCCATAACTACACTTCCAACTCTGTTACAACTTACCGCTATCAGTTATAATGAAGTCCTCCATGCATGAGTCACCAACCAACCTTGGAATTCAAAATTCCTTCAATCAACTGGCTTGCCAATTCAGTTAACTGAAATCAAGTGCTTCAAGAGAATAAGTTACTATTTATTGCCTGATTATTATTAAGGGCTAATAATAATCGACATGCATTCTAATTTTAAATAGGTGATCTATAAATAGACTTCGCTCATAAATATAAAAATAGAAACTCTCTAAAAATAGATTTTTCTCAACCATCTAGAATCAGCCTCTTGCTAATTTTAGAATATTCTCACCATTCTAAAAATAGACATACACCTAAAAATAGCCTGTGTGGGCCCCACCTAGTTTAGGTGTTGATTTTTCACTAGGATCAAGGATGATGTTTCTGGATGCCTCTTTCACTGTTTCTTGTTGCAATATTCAACACTATCCAATTCCGACTCCATAAGGAGGGACTTAAAGTGGTCGTTTGGGGCCTCTGAGATTTCCCCATGCTGTACAAACTTCCTGCTGTCAGGGTTGTTGAGAGAGAAGATGCGATTGTCATGGCGATATTCTACCAACGTCCGATGAAAGAGTTTCATGTTTCTCTGTCCTTCCTTGAGCCACTGGACCCACGAATTTTCCCTCCATTGAATTTCCACCTGATTCCTTCTCTGTTCTAGCTCCTCCAAGAGCTTCCCCTCCTAGGCTCTATGGGCCACAGAGCGACCATCCATAGTGATTTGTTGTTGGAGAGAGCTCATTTCCTCCTCTAGATGGTGCTTCTCCCTGTGGATGTTTCCTAACTTTTTTTTGTTCCAGTATTTTAGTCTTCCTTTAAGTTCTTTCAGTTTGAGATGGAAGGTTTCCATCATGTTTCGACCATTTTCCTTGGAAGCCTGCCACTAGTCTTACATTTTGGGAACGAGGTTAGGATTTTCAAACCAAAAGGATTCAAAGTGGAACGAATGATTCTGAGGGGCCATGCGCAAGTATTTCTCCAGGTATATTGGCCAATGAATCTATGAGCACATCCATGGAAGGATTTCTTCCTAGAATAACAGATCCTGAAGCAGAATATTCTTAGGGAGAAGAAGGAGATCTAGCTTTGAAGTGATTTGGGATTGGCTGCCTCTTCGGTTATTCCAAGTGAAAATTCTGTTTATGAATCTATATCCTCCAACCCCATATCTTGGATGGTTTCCTTGAAGGCCACTAATATCTAATCAAGTCTTCTTAGGCCTCCCTTATTTTCACTGAGCTCTTTGATGAGGTTGAAATCCTCAACCATTATCCAATTTGGATCCCCCACAATGTCCTTAAGGTTCCTCAAGCCTTGTAGGAAGCAATATTTTTGGCCTGATACCGTGGGTCCGTATACCCCAATTAGCCAGAACTTCTCCGCAAAGCCCAAGAATTCAAACTGGCTTGAGAGTGTGCAGGGGATTACTACCCACTTGCTGAAGGAAATGAATCTAGGGTCCTGGAGGCTTCCCAATCCGCCCACACTACCTCTTGCATCCAATGCCATGCATTATGTCCAAGGAAAACTCCTATTGGAAATTTCTTGCATTCTATACATAGTCACCTTTATTTCCTACAGAATAACTATATTTGACTTTTTCTTTTGAATTACATTCCTGGGGTTCCTCAACTTCCCTTTGGAGTTGAGGCCTCGAATGTTCCATGAGATCAACTTCATTGTGAAGGGGGAGGGAGAGATTGCTGGTAGTAATATTTTAGGACATTTTCTTGTCCCGAGTTCACCAAAATTGCCCCTGCTTCTCTTATCACTTCCCGCGTTGGTCTTCGACCCCTTTTCCTAGAGCCCGAGGTTAGATCCATCCACTTTGAAGGGTGGTATTCATCCCATGCTAGTAATGCGAGTTTATTATGAGGTTTTGTCGTTGTTGGGCCTTCAAATTGTCATTTACTTCTATTAAATTTTCACTTATATTTCCATATTATCACCTTCACTCCACCTCCATTTCATTACATTTACCTTACCATTACCACTATTGAGTTACATTTATGTTTTTCCAAACTTTATTAATTCCTAGTATTTTTAAGTGAATTTGTGGTTAAAAATTAGAAAATAATATGCACATATTTATACTACTATGTGGAATGAGTTTTTGCCATGTGTAGGTCAAAGAAGCTTCAAAAGACTCTTATGTGGCCTCCTAAGGCAAATTTGAATTTGGATGGAGAATATCATGGGATCACAAGGATGTGTGTCTCATTTCCTATTTGTATTGTAACTCTAAGAAGACATGTGCTTTATCACTTCCTATTTGGATTGTACCTCTAGAGATATAGGGAGAGATTCATGGACTCTCATTAATGAGATAGCTTCTCATCTTTTGTATAAATAGGTGAAGCTTTCTTCTATCAAATCATGTGTGAAATTGGAGTTATTCTCAAGCTTTGAATACAAAATTAGATTGTGGCACCTTACTCATGAATTTTCCTTCATTTTGACTTGGATTTGCTTACATATGGCTCATCTCGATTTACCATCTCTCATACTTTTAGATCAGCTACCTAAAATGTGTGAGATTTACTTGCTTTTATAGATTAAAATTTATTTGCTTTCTTTGTATTAGTTTTAGAATATCTGTGTAATATTTTATTTTTTAAAAACATTTCAAAAGGATAGATTTATCTATTTTCCTATTGGATTAAGTTTGAGGCAAGAGAGCTCACAATTATTTAGTTTCCTTTCATGTTCTGTTATTTACTTTCTTAGATCAAACTATCAATTCATTGTATAATTAAATGTTCCTAAAAGATCAAGCTAAGAAGCTGTTCCAAGTTGGGTGATTGAATGTTCAACCTATACAATCAGTGAGCTTTACTTTTACATGCTTTTCAATTGCTTTTTAGATTCTCATTCAATTGTATAATTGGGTGTTCTTAAAGTTCAATTCAAGAAGACGATTTTATCATATTTCTAAAGTGAATGCTTGAATACCTAACTTATGAAATTATTGGGTTTTCCCTTTGCATGCTTTATTTGCTTTCCTAGATTTAAAGATTAAAGTATAATCAGTTGGTTGTACATCATCTTAAGAGGGAGATTCTATCATATTGGATGCTGAAGTGATTGAACGTATCTTAGTTGTTTTCCTTTACATGCTTTGAAATGCTTTCTTAGATTAAAATTTCAATTCCTACAAGTGTGATTGCACGCGCTATATTTTCTTTTGAATTTTTTCTTTCTTTCTTTTTGTTACTTGATTTCATAGGTTAGTTGAATTTCATTTCATTATTTGATTTCATAGATTAGATAAATTGGTTTTTGTTATTTTGTAGTTAGATTGATCTAAAATAAAAGACAATTTCTAGCACATATAGTGCACGCATGCTTCACGAGTTTACGAATGCCACTTTCATATAGTATACTGGAATGCCACTTTGCACTTGCTGTCAACTGCGATCCACGCTCAGTGGCACCGACACTATCACTCAGTCCCCAGTACGCATCAATCACACGAATGGTGAATTTTTTTGTTGTCGGCTCCTCACTTAGCGAGGTTTGTTTCATGAGATCCACACCATCTCAATGAATCTTGCCCAGAAATCTCCTCTTGGGATTACTCATGCATGTCGCCCCACCTCTCACCTGGTGGTATAGCTGCATGCACTCCCTCTGCCCATCTGGCATGAAATTTCTTTGCATGAGTGGTTGCTCCCACTCCATGATCCTCATCTTGTGGCTGCTCCACATCCCGAGGTTCACTCTTACCTGCATGCAAATCCTGATCCCTCTCAAGCTTCAATTGCATGTCTTCCTCGCACTTCCAAACAGTAGGAGGCTCCGTAGAAATCCCATATACTTCAAGTATGTAGAGATTCTTAACTTGAATCCTAACCTTCTTGGCTTGCCATGTTGCTTTGTGTCGTAGGAAAACTTTTCCTTCACTAAAGAAAACATCATAACCTCTATCCTCTAACATTGCGACTGAGATTAAATTCTTATTTAAACCTGGAACATGCACAACATCTTTTAAATGAAAGATTTTACTGACGCCCTTTGAAAGGTAATGAAACATCTTTGGTCACAACGTATCGTCCATCATCGCCCAACTCAACATGCGTCTAGAGATATTTCTCCACCGGGTCACCCAGACAATTTATCATCTCCCGTCATGTGAAAGGAAGCACCACTATCAAAGTACCACCCCAATCCCAATGCACTAGACACCATGCATTCAATCAATGAGAAGTCAAGCTCAAATTGTGAGGTAAGGGCTTCACCATCTGCAGCTCCAGCAGCCATCTTGTTCTTCTTCTTATGTGGAAAATTTGTGGCAATATGTCCATACTCGTGACCGTGAAAACACTTCACTTTGGACATGTTGTGCTCCTTGCCATCTTCACCAGCCTTAGATTTTGAATGGAATTTCTTCCCCTTATTCTTCTTCACCTTGGTAGCCAAAGCACAATCCTCTTCATCATCATGCTTTGATGAAGATCCATCCCTGGTGGTCCCCCTTTTCTCCTCCTGCACTAGATCCAACCATAGTCGCTCCCAATTTGGCAGTTTCTCCCGTCCATTGATAGAGTCTTGATAACTATGCCAACTCTTCGGAAGCCCAAGGAGAGCCAAGCTCACCAAGTCATAATCTGCAACATTGACTCCTACACTCCCAAGCTCATCCCTGCATTGGACAAACTTTTTCAAGTATACTGGAATAGTGTCGTTCTTCTTCATCTTGATTTTTTTAAGTTTATTCTTCAGCACCAATTTCCTATGATCGCTACTGCTTTGGAAAAGATCTGTCAAAGCCTTCCACATAGAATATGGAGTGGCTTTCCCATGAAGGCTTGACACATTATGGCCTTTTAAACATTCCAACATAATCCTCCTCGCCCTTGTTACTTTCTTTTGCCATGCGTCAAGTACTGCAACATCTGTAGAAGTGAGCTTAGGAACATTTCTCTCGATGAATTCCTTCAAGCCATTATCTTCAAGCACCGCCTCCATCCTGTCATTCCAGGCTATGTAGTTCGAGTTGCCCTTGAGTGCATACTCCAACTGCAACCCATTGAAAGCCATTTCAATGTGCTCCCTCAGCCCAATGTTACCAAGAAACTCTTGCAACAAATTCAAATTGTCCACCAGCAGAAAAATCAACACCGCTTCAATATTTCAATCATTAGGGAAATTTTGAGGTCTAAAATGGGCCTCCTAAGGAGATAATAAAATAATAGCTAAACCAATAAAATAATATTTATGAATTTGCAATTCACCGTTTGCACCAAAATCCATGTAACCATTGTTAAATTCAATTCAAAAGTTGTACCAAAATAAAAATAATAAAAAATTTGTATTGATGTGACTATAAATAAGAATGAGTTTTTCAAGAAAAAATAATTATCATTGCACAACTAATGCATTTGTCCTTTGTACTTAAATAACCTAAAATAAAATATAAATATAAATTCATAAATTCTTAATTATAGAATATACTATTAATTAAAATTTATATTATTTAAATTATATACTAACATGTAATTAATATACTATATAAAAATAATATAATATAATATATTGTTTTATGTATGAATTTTATATTACATATTGAATTGATTTGATTTATAAATAAATATTTGAAAATATACAAATATAATATTTATTGATTTAAAGTGTGTAAATACATGAAGATTGTGTAGGGATATGCATTGTTTCTTTCAAAAAATATGAAATGACAATAATAATATTTTATTCAAAAAGTGTGAAATGACATTTATTATGAGTACTTTACTTTATAACTTTAAAAGTACTTAGAGCACTACCATAGTTAACCATGAGTTTTTATCCACCATTGAGAATGTGACAAGTAAGTACCTTTAAATCAAGCAATGCCACTTCAACCATTAGGGATGATGTCATCCCCTAAAATGTGATTGGTTCTCATAAAGTAAATTTTGATTGTACATTTTCCTTAGGAGGCCCATTTTAGACCTCAAAATTCCCCTAATGCTCCAGTGATCAACGCTTCTCTGATACCATGTAGAAATTTATAAACACGATAATCTATTTCCGGATTCTCTTGATCTAACAATTTAATCCTTATGTTAAATACATAATCCTTCTACTTAATTCTTTTTTTTTTGCGAAGTCATGCTTGATTGCAAACACATGAAGAAAAATCAATCACACATATATAAAAATGTTTAACGGAAAGCTTCAAAGCTAAAAACCCCAACTATGTATATTATGTATATTATGGAAACATGAAATAATCTCATATATCTCATATAGATGAAAACACACTTAGCACTCTCGAAACAATATACAATCGTCTCACCTTTGTATGCAGAAATTTGCACCTCCTTGCACCGATTTCTTGCCTCTTGTCTTCTGCCTCCACTGTCTACGATCTATTTTGAAGAAGAACCTTTGAATGAATTCAACCTTGTACCTTGACTACGCAATACTCCTTGGCAATCTTGATAATGTGTGTGGATGCATTGAATGCTCCACTATAGTCACAACAGATAGTCCATCTCACCCTTTCACCTATCTCTCCACTGGGTCTCCACTGGATCTGACATGCAAGTAGTTAAGTACTATATTTCTTCAGTTGCACGTAAGACACTACTTGTGAATTAATTAAATAATTAATTCACTCCTCTATCACTAGTGTATGTTCAGTTACAACTAGCATAACTGAGTTTAACTCACTAAACTGAGTTAAACTAAATAACAACTCCCATAACTACACTTCCAACTCTGTTACAACTTACCGCTATCAGTTATAATGAAGTCCTCCATGCATGAGTCACCAACCAACCTTGGAATTCAAAATTCCTTCAATCAACTGGCTTGCCAATTCAGTTAACTGAAATCAAGTGCTTCAAGAGAATAAGTTACTATTTATTGCCTGATTATTATTAAGGGCTAATAATAATCGACATGCATTCTAATTTTAAATAGGTGATCTATAAATAGACTTCGCTCATAAATATAAAAATAGAAACTCTCTAAAAATAGATTTTTCTCAACCATCTAGAATCAGCCTCTTGCTAATTTTAGAATATTCTCACCATTCTAAAAATAGACATACACCTAAAAATAGCCTGTGTGGGCCCCACCTAGTTTAGGTGTTGATTTTTCACTAGGATCAAGGATGATGTTTCTGGATGCCTCTTTCACTGTTTCTTGTTGCAATCTTCAACACTATCCACTTCCGACTCCATAAGGAGAGAGTTAAAGTGGTCGTTTAGGCCTCTGAGATTTCCCCATGCTGCACAAACCACCTGCCATCAGGGTTGTTGAGAGAGAAGATGCGATTGTGATGGCGATGTTCTACCAACGTCCGATGAAAGAATTTCATGTTTCTTTGTCCTTCCTTGAGCCACTGGACCCACGAATTTTTCCTCCACTGAATTTCCACCTACTTCCTTCTCTGTTCTAGTTCCTCCAAGAGCTGCCCCTCCTGGGCTCTATGGGCCGCAGAGCGACCATCCATAGTGATTTATTGTTGGAGAGAGCTCATTTCCTCCTCTAGATGGTGCTTCTCCCTGTGGATGTTTCCTAACTTTTTTTTGTTCCAGTATTTTAGTCTTCCTTTAAGTTCTTTCAGTTTGAGATGGAAGGTTTCCATCATGTTTCGACCATTTTCCTTGGAAGCCTGCCACTAGTCTTACATTTTGGGAACGAGGTTAGGATTTTCAAACCAAAAGGATTCAAAGTGGAACGAATGATTCTGAGGGGCCATGCGCAAGTATTTCTCCAGGTATATTGGCCAATGAATCTATGAGCACATCCATGGAAGGATTTCTTCCTAGAATAACAGATCCTGAAGCAGAATATTCTTAGGGAGAAGAAGGAGATCTAGCTTTGAAGTGATTTGGGATTGGCTGCCTCTTCGGTTATTCCAAGTGAAAATTCTGTTTATGAATCTATATCCTCCAACCCCATATCTTGGATGGTTTCCTTGAAGGCCACTAATATCTAATCAAGTCTTCTTAGGCCTCCCTTATTTTCACTGAGCTCTTTGATGAGGTTGAAATCCTCAACCATTATCCAATTTGGATCCCCCACAATGTCCTTAAGGTTCCTCAAGCCTTGTAGGAAGCAATATTTTTGGCCTGATACCGTGGGTCCGTATACCCCAATTAGCCAGAACTTCTCCGCAAAGCCCAAGAATTCAAACTGGCTTGAGAGTGTGCAGGGGATTACTACCCACTTGCTGAAGGAAATGAATCTAGGGTCCTGGAGGCTTCCCAATCCGCCCACACTACCTCTTGCATCCAATGCCATGCATTATGTCCAAGGAAAACTCCTATTGGAAATTTCTTGCATTCTATACATAGTCACCTTTATTTCCTACAGAATAACTATATTTGACTTTTCCTTTTGAATTACATTCCTGAGGTTCCTCAACTTCCCTTTGGAGTTGAGGCCTCGAATGTTCCATGAGATAAACTTCATTGTGAAGGGGGAGGGAGAGATTGTTGGTAGTAATATTTCAGGACATTTGCTTGTCCCAAGTTCACCAAAACTGCCCCTGCTTCTCTTATCACTTCCCGCGTTGGTCTTCGACCCCTTTTCCTAGAGCCCGAGGTTAGATCCATCCACTTTGAAGGGTGATATTCATCCCATGCTAGTAATGCGAGTTTATTATGAGGTTTTGTCATTGTTGGGCCTTCAAATTGTCATTTACTTCCATTACATTTTCACTTATATTTCCATATTATCACCTTCACTCCACCTCCATTTCATTACATTTACCTTACCATTACCACTATTGGGTTACATTTATGTTTTTCCAAACTTTATTAATTCCTAGTATTTTTAAGTGAATTTATGGTTAAAAATTAGAAAATAATATGCACATACTTATACCTAACAAGTGGAATGAGTTTGTTGCCATGTGTAGGTCAAAAAGAAGCTTCTAGAAGACCCTTATGTGGCCTCCTAAGGCCAAATTCGAATTTGGATGGAGAAGATCATGGGATCATAAGGATATGTGTCTCATTTCCTATTTGTATTGTAACTCTAAGAAGACATGTGCCTTATCACTTCCTATTTGGATTGTAACTCTAGAGATATAGGGAGAGATTCATGGACTCTCATTAATGAGATAGCTTCTCATCTTTTGTATAAATAGGTGAAGCTTTCTTCTATCAAATCATGTGTAAAAATGGAGTTATTCTCAAGCTTTGAATACAAAATTAGATTGTGGCACCTTACTCATGAATGTTCCTTCATTTTGACTTGGATTTGCTTACATATGGAGCATCTCGATTTACCATCTCTCATACTTTTAGATCAACTACCTAAAATGTGTGATATTTACTTGCTTTTATAGATTAAAATTTATTTTCTTTCTTTGTATTAGTTTTAGAATATCTGTGTAATCTTTTCTTTTTTAAAACATTTCAAAAGGATAGATTTATCTATTTTCCAATTGGAATAAGTTTGAGGCAAGAGAGCTCACAATTATTTAGTTTCCTTTCATGTTCTGTTATTTACTTTCTTAGATCAAACTATCAATTCATTGTATAATTGAATGTTCCTAAAAGATAAAGCTATGAAGCTGTTCCAAGTTGGGTGATTGAATGTTCAACCTATACAATCATTGAGCTTTACTTTTACATGCTTTTAAATTGCTTTTTAGATTCTCATTCAATTTTATAATTGGGTGTTCTTAAAGTTCAATTCAAGAAGATGATTTTATCATATTTCAAAAGTGAATGCTTGAATACCTAACTTATGAAATTATTGGCTTTTCCCTTTGCATGCTTTATTTTCTTTCTTAGATTTAAAGATTAAAGTATAATCATTTGCTTGTACATCATCTTAAGAGGGAGATTCTATCATATTGGATGCTGAAGTGATTGAACGTACCTTAGTTGTTTTCCTTTACATGCTTTGAAATGCTTTCTTAGATTAAAATTTCAATTCCTGCAAGTGTGATTGCGCGCGCTATATTTTCTTTTGAATTTGTTTTCTTTCTTTTTGTTACTTGATTTCATAGGTTAGTTGAATTTCATTTCATTATTTGATTTCATAGATTAGATAAATTGGTTTTTGTTATTTTGTAGTTAGATTGATCTAAAATAAAAGACAATTTCTAGCACATATAGTGCACGCATGCTTCACGAGTTTACGAATGCCACTTTCATATAGTATACTGGAATGCCACTTTGCACTTGCTGTCAACTCTAATCCGCGCTCTAGTATCCAACACTGTCACTTTGATCTGACTGCATCAATCCAACTGATCATGCTACTTTTGCTCTGTGGGCTCCTCATATCCAGGTTCGATTCATGAGATCCACACCATCTCAATGAATCTTGCCTAGAAATATCTTCTTTGGATTACTCATGCATGTTGCCCCACCTCTCACCTGGTGGTATAGTTGCATGCAATTCCTCTGCCCATATGGCACAAAATTTCTCTGCATGAGTGGTTGCTCCCACTCCATGATCCTGATCTTGTGGCTGCTCCACATCCTGAGGTTCACTCTTACCTGCATGCAAATCCTACTCCCTCTCAAGCTTCAATTGCATGTCTTCCTCACACTTCCCAATAGTAGGAAGCTTCGTAGAAATCCCATCTACTTCAAGTCTGTAGAGATTCTTAACTCGAATCTCAACCTTCTTGGCTTGCCCTGTTTCTTTGTGTCGTAGGAAAACTTTTCCTTCACTAAAGACAACATCATAGCCTCTATCCTCTAACAATGCGACTGAGATTAAATTCTTCTTTAAACCTGGAACATGAAAAACATATTTTAAATGAAAGATTTTACCTGTCGCCCTCTGCAAGGTAATGGTACCAATGTTGGTCGCACTGTATCGTCCATCATCGCCCAACTCAACATGCATCTGGAGATCTTTCTCCACCAGGTCACTGAACAATTTCTCATCTCCCGTCATGTGAAAGGAAGCACCACTTTCAAAGTACCACCTCGATCCCAATGCACTAGACACCATGCATGCAATTAATGAGAAGTCAAGCTCAAATTGCGAGGCAAGGGCCTCACCAATTGCAGCTCCAGCAACCATCTTGTTCTTCTTCTTATGTGGAAAATTTGTGGAAATATGTCCAAACTCATGATAGTGAAAACACTTCACTTTGGACATGTTGTGCTCCTTGCCATCTTCACCGGCCTCAGATCTAGAATGGAATTTCTTCTCCTTATTCTTCTTCACCTTGGGTGCCAAAGAAAAATCCTCTTCATCATCATGCTTTGATGAAGAGCCATCCCTAGTGGTCCGCCTTATCTCCTCCTGCACTAGATCCGACCACCGTTGCTCCCAATCCAATAGTTTCTCCCATCCATTGACAGAGTCTTAATAATTGTGCCAACTCTTCGGAAGTCCAAGGAGAGCCAAGCACATCAAGTCATCATTCGAAAAACTGACTCCTACACCCCCAAGCTCATCCCTACATTGGAAAATTTTTGTCAAGTATACTGGAATAGTGTCGTTCTTCTCCATCTTGATTTTTCTGAGGTTATCCTTCAGCACCAATTTCCTATGGTCACTGCTGCTTTGGAAAAGATCTGTCAAAGCCTTCCACATTGAAAATGAAGTGGAATTCCCTTGAAAGCTTGACACAATATGGTATTTCACACCTTCCAACAGAATCCTCCTCGCCCTTGCTACTTTCTTTTGCCATGCGTCAAGTACTGCAACATCCACCGAAGTGGGCTTAGGAACATCGCTATCGTTGAAATCCTTCAAGCCATTATCTTCAGTGTCCTTCCAGGCTACGAAGTTCAAGCTGCCCTCGAGTGCATACTCCAACTGCAAACCATTGAAATCCATTTCAATGTATACTCAACTGTCGCACCAAGAAACTCTTGCAGCAAATTCTAATTGTCCACCAACACAAAACTCAGCACCACTTCAATATTGCAATCTCCAGTGATCAACGCTGCTCTGATACCATGTAGAAATTTATAAACACAATAATCTATTTACGAATTCTCTTGATCTAACAATTTAATCCTTATGTTAAATACATAATCCTTCTACTTAATTCTTTGCGGAAATTAAATCGCCAATTGCAAACACATGAAGAAAAATCAATCACACATAACAAAATGTTTTACCGGGAAAGCTTAAAGCTAAAAACCCAAACTATCATATATTATGTATGTCATGGAATCATGAAACAATCTCATATATCTCATACCAATCTCAACTCATAGAGCTCTTAGTACAATATACAATTGTCTCACACTGTCTTGCAGAAATTTGCACCTCCATGCACCAATTTCTTGCCTCCTGACAACCTGCCTCCAATGCGCAATCCCTGTTGAAGAAGAACCCTGAATGAATTCAACCTTACCTTGCTTTGACTATGCAATACTCATAGGCATCTCCAATGTGTGTGTGGATGCATTGAATGCTCCACTATAGTCACAACAGATAGTCCATCTCACCCTTTCACCTATCTCTCCACTGGGTCTCCACTGGATCTGACATGTAAGTAGTTAAGTATTGTATTTCTTCAGTTGCATTTAAGACACTACTTGTGAATTAATTAAATAATTAATTCACTCATCTATCACTAGTATATGTTCAGTTACAACTAGCACAACTAAGTTTAACTCACTAAACTGAGTTAAACTAAATAACAACTCACATAACTACTCTTCCAACTCTATTACAACTTGCCACTATCAGTTATAACGAAGTCCTCCATGCATGAGTCACCAACCAACCTTGGAATTCGAAATTCCTTCAATCAACTTATTTGCCACATTAGTTAACTTAAATCAAGTGCTCCGAGAGAATAAGTTACTATTTATTGTCTGATTATTATTAAGGGCTAATAATAATCGACATGCATTCTAATTTTAGATAGGCGATCTATAAATAGACTTCGCTCATACATATAAAAATAGTAACTCTCTAAAAATAGATTTTTCTCAACCATCTAGAATCAACCTCTTACTAATTTTAGAATATGCTCACCATTCTAAAAATAGACATACACCTAAAAATAGCCTGTGTGGGCCCCACTTAGTTTAGGTGCTGATTTTTCACTAGGATCAAGGATGATGTTTCCAGATGCCTCTTTCACTGTTTCTTGTTGCAATATTCAACACTATCAAATTCCGACTCCATAAGGAGAGACTTAAAGTGGTCGTTTAGGGTCTCTGATATTTCCCCATGCTGCACAAACCGCCTGCCGCCAGGGTTGTTGAGAGAGAAGATGCGATTGTGATGGTGATTTTCTACCAACATCCGATTAAAGAATTTCATGTTTCTCTGTCCTTCCTTGAGCCACTGGACCCACAAATTTTTCCTCCACTGAATTTCCACTTGCTTCCTTCTCTGTTCTAGCTCCTCCAAGAGCTGCCCCTCCTGGGCTCTATGGGCCGCAAAGCGACCATCCATAGTGATTTGTTGTTGGAGAGAGCTCATTTCCTCCTCTAGACGGTGCTTCTCCCTGTGGATGTTTTCGAACTTTGTTTTGTTCCAGTATTTTAGTCTTCCTTTAAGTTCTTTCAGTTTGAGATGGAAGGTTTCCATCATGTTTTGACCGTTTGCCCTAGAAGCCTGCCACTAGTCTTAAATTTTGGGAACGAGGTTAGGATTTTCAAACCAAAAGGATTCAAAGTGAAACGAATGATTCTGAGGGGCCATGCGCAAGTATATCTCCAGGTAGATTGGCCAGTGACTCTATGAGCACATGCATGGAAGGATTTATTCCTAGAAGAACAGATTTTGAAGCAGAATATTCTTAAAGAGAGGAAATAGATCTAGCTTTGAAGTGATTTGGGATTGGCTGCCTCTTCAGTTATTCTAAGTGAAAAGTCTGTTTATGAATCTATATCCTCGAACCCCATATCTTGGATGGTTTCCTTGAAGGCCACTAATATCTAATGAAGTCTTCTTAGGGCTCCCTTATTTTCACTGAGCTCTTTGATGAGGTTGAAATCCTCAACCATTATCTAATTTGGATCCCCCACAATGTCCTTAAGGTTCCTCAAGCCTTGTAGGAAGCAATATTTTTGGCCTGATACTGAGGGTTCGTATACCCCAATTAGCCAGAACTTCTCCGCAAAGACCAAGAATTCAAACTAGCTTGAGAGAGTGCGGGGGATTATTACCCACTTGCCGAAGGAAACGAATCTAGGGTCTTGGAGGCTTCCCAATCCGCTCACACTACCTCTTGCATCCAATGCCATGCATTATGTCCAAGGCAAACTCCTATTGGAAATTTATTGCAGTCTATACATAGTCACCTTTATTTCCTACATAATAACTATATCTGACTTTTCCTTTTGAATTACATTCCTAAGGTTCCTCAACTTCCCTTTGGAGTTGAGGCATCGAATGTTCCATGAGATCAACTTCATTGTGAAGGGGGAGGGAGAGATTGCTGGTAGTAATATTTTAGGACATTTTCTTGTCCCGAGTTCACAAAAATTTCCCCTGCTTTTCTTATCACTTCCCGCGTTGGTCTTCGACCCCTTTTCCTAGAGCCTGAGGTTAGATCCATCCACTTCGAAGGGTGGTATTCATCCCATGCTAGTAATGCAAGTTTATTATGAGGTTTTTTCGTTGTTGGGCCTTCAAATTGTCATTTAATTCCATGAAATTTTCATTTATATTTCCATATTATCACCTTCACTCCACCTCCATTTCATTACATTTACCTTACCATTACCACTATTGAGTTACATTTATGTTTTTCCAAACTTTATTAATTCCTAGTATTTTTAAGTGAATTTGTGGTTAAAAATTAGAAAATAATATGCACATATTTATACCTAACAAGTGGAATGAGTTTGTTTCCATGTGTAGGTCAAAAAGAAGCTTCCAAAAGTCTCTTATGTGGCCTCTTAAGGCCAAATTCGAATTTGGATGGAGAAAATCATGGGATCATAAGGATATGTGTCTCATTACCTATTTGTATTGTAACTCTAAGAAGACATGTGCCTTATCACTTCCTATTTGGATTGTAACTCTAGAGATATAGGGAGAGATTCATGTATTCTCATTAATGAGATAGCTTCTCATCTTTTGTATAAATAGGTGAAGCTTTATTCTATCAAATCATGTGTAAAATTGGATTTATTCTCAAGCTTTGAATACAAAATTAGATTGTGGCACCTTACTCATGAATTTTCCTTCATTTTGACTTGGATTTTCTTACATATGGAGCATCTCGATTTACCATCTCTCATACGTTTAGATCAGCTACCTAAAATGTGTGAGATTTACTTGCTTTTATAGATTAAAATTTATTTGCTTTCTTTGTATTAGTTTTAGAATATTTGTGTAATCTTTTCTTTTTTAAAAACATTTCAAAAGGATAGATTTATCGATTTTCCAATTGGATTAAGTTTGAGGCAAGAGAGCTCACAATTATTTAGTTTCATTTCATGTTCTGTTATTTACTTTCTTAGATCAAACTATTAATTCATTGTATAATTGAATGTTCCTAAAAGCTCAAGCTAAGAAGCTGTTCCAAGTTGGGTGATTGAATGTTCAACCTATACAATCATTGAGCTCTACTTTTACATGCTTTTAAATTGCTTTTTAGATTCTCATTCAATTTTATAATTGGGTGTTCTTAAAGGTTAATTCAAGAAGATGATTTTTTCTTATTTCTAAAGTGAATGCTTGAATACCTAACTTATGAAATTATTGGGTTTTCCCTTTACATGCTTTATTTGCTTTCCTAGATTTAAAGATTAAAGTATAATCGGTTGCTTGTACATCATCTCAAGAGGGAGATTCTATCATATTGGATGCTGAGGTGACTGAACGTACCTTAGTTGTTTTCCTTTACATGCTTTGAAATGCTTTCTTAGGTTAAAATTTCAATTCTTGCAAGTGTGATTGAGCACACTATATTTTATTTTGAATTTGTTTTCTTTCTTTTCGTTACTTGATTTCATATGTTAGTTGAATTTCATTTCATTATTTGATTTCATAGATTAGGTAAATTGGTTTTTGTTATTTTGTAGTTAGATTGATCTAAATTGAAAGACAATTTCTAGCACATATAGTGCACGCATGCTTCACAAGTTTACGAAACCCCCGGGTTGAAAAATTAAATGATAGACAATCACTTTGCCCCAACATTTTGGCGCTGTTGCCGGGGAAGTGTGCATAGGAACTAGCTTTCAGTCTAAAGTGTATTTTATTTAGTTTTTACTAACCATTTATGGACAAAGGGTCAAGAATGCAGCTCAAAGACTACATTGAGGAATCATATCAAAAAGTGATTCTGCACAACATTCATCAATTCTTCAAGAGATCCTTGTGGCAATTGAAAGGTCAAGTCGATTTCCCATATTTTTACAAACAATCAGGTACATTTTTCAAGTTTGGATATGAGTATTTCAAAGATTATAATCCGTAAATGGCTTCAATGGAAGCATTCATATACTTAAAAAAAAAAAATAGTTTTTAGATAGATAGGAAAAATAAAAATAAAACCAAGCTTGGCTAGGATTTTAGATTTTTTTTTTTTTTTTCAAAATAATAATAATCAAAGTTCATTATTTCATTTTGAATAAAATTAAGTGACTCAGTAAGAATCACTTTGTTTTTTTTTTTCACTATTAGAAATAAAATTTTTGTGTTAAAATATGAATTTATTTGACGACGCTGACTTGTATGCTCTCTTCCTGTTCCTCGTTGTGACCTGGAAGATCAGAAAACCAGATCAGTCAATTTATAAATTAAAGTTCAAAAAATTGTTAAAAATTTTGCTGGAAATTGAGCTACAATTCTATTGAAAATCGTCGTTTGAGTCATGATCATTTTTTTGATCAGTTCTGCAAATTTTAATGTTTTACACCTTCTCAATCTTTTTCTGATTTATTGAATTGCATATGCACATTTTTTTTTTAAATATATATATATATATATATATATATATATATATATATATTTTTTTTTTTTTTAAATTAAAAAATTGTAACATATGTAATTAAAAAAAAAAAAATTAAAACATTTTTATATGAAAAAAAAAACATAATTTTTTTTTTCAAAACAACGAATGGCCCATTGAAAGGAGGCCCAAGCATATGCTTGATGCCAGCATTTGGCTTGGCCTTATGCATATGTGCAGGCCTCCAATCCACGCAAAGACCCATGCACTGCAATAAAAAAAGAACCTTCTCTTTTCCATATTTGGTTTTCCTCAAGCAATAGTTATTAGAAATCGATTTTAAAAGTTGCAGAGACAGACAATGAAGGTGTATCGGATGAAGAAACCGATGATGAAGAGAATATTGCAGATTCAATTACAGAGATAGACAATGAAAGTGTATTAGATGAAGAGACGGTTGATGAAGAGAAGATTGTAGATTCCATTGCAGGTAATTGGAATGAGGGTGATCAATTTGAACTTCTACTTGAGAGACAAAACATTACATATCAAAACCTATAATAAAAAATAAAAATAAAACCATAGCAATTTTATTTTGTTGCAGAAGTAATTGCCAGAAAACGAAATTGCCAGAAATGTGTAACTATTAAAAAAGCCTTATTTTAAAATGCATTTATGAGCAAACCGATGCGAATTAGGAAAAAATAAAACATGGGTTTTTTCGGGAAAAAGGTGAATTAGGTAAGCCACCAGCTATTTGCTGGATTTCACACCCATTTGGGAGAAATTTATGGTTTTCCAGAGCTCTATTTTGCAGATTGCGTGAGAAAAAACGATTTGTTTTGAATTGTTTAAACATGGCAAGTTGAAAGTAGAAGAATCCAAGTTAATAACAAACTCTGCTCCACATGGCACATGGTATAAAATTCCAATATGATTTAATAAAATTGATTTTAGACACACATGTGTCTCATTCCCTATGTGTCTCATCATTTAAAAAATAAATAATAATAAAAAAATAAAAAATAATAATAATAATAAAATAAAATAATATATATATATATATATATATATATATATATATATAATAAAAAAATTTCATATACAATTGATTTATTGCAGCAATTTATAAGGTGAAAAATACTTGTAAAATTTGATTGAAATAATTTTTCGAGCAAGTACGCTTTTTTTTTTACCGCTTAAAATATTTTTGACAACATGCTTTTGCAACACAAATGACGATTCAATTTGACAGATTTAATAATGACTTGCAGAACAATTGGAAGATTATTTAGATGATTTCTCAATATTTGGCATTAAATATTTTGTTGCTGTGTATTTTTTTATGAAGCTTTAACTTGCAGGACACAACGAATCTTTGTGATGCCAATCATATTATTGAGCACATTGCATGAAGTCATCCAACAACAGGGAGTTGATTTATTTTTCATAGTTCTTTCTTAAAAATGGATTGTTATCAATATCATGAGTTGGACTAAATACAAAACTTTTGATTTTCCTTAATCTGTTTCATTTGGCATTCAAATTTTTGCGCAAGAATCAGAAAGGAATTGGCCAGTTATTTTTGAACACACTTATGTTCTTTATGTCAAGTTTTTTTTGCAGGTTTCGGATGATCGAATGATCATTGAAGAAAACCAATTGTGCACAATTGGTCTTCGAAGAACTGATTTCATGAGAAACATAAGAACAATTCCATGTCCATATCCATCAAGACCATTACCTTTCCTCTTTTTGAATTATAAATCCAACCAAGCAATTCAAAGCAAGCCACAGTTATTTTCTCAGCAAGAGTCAGTTGTTCATTTTCCTTTATTCACATACACTTTCCATTACTTTTTATCTACTCCTAACCCACAAATAAAAGCAAGAAGCTCACTTACATGCATATTGCCATTGTCATTTTCCATTGTCATATTCCATTTCCTTTTTCTTTCTCCTATCATTTTCATTTCGCAAATAAACCTTGCTTCAATGAAAATTATTGAGTTCATAGTCCTTGGAGTCTAAAATCCTTACAAAAATATCTTGAGGCTTGCATGCCTTAATGGAAAGTCTTCTTGCTGACGAACAATGGGAATACATTAATGTCCCTTGTTCATCGGATATTATAGGTACTCGACAACATCAAAATTATTTGTACCTAGCAAGATGTGTTTGGGCATCTTGACTCTCATTGTCATCAATGGTGAGAGTTCTTATGTTGACTAGTGGCGTCCATTAATGGCCACTAATTCAAAAATTTCTTACTATGTTCGACATCAGAACATCTATTCACATAGTAAGAATTATGCCAACGAGCTTTCAAGACATGAATACTATCATTTTCAGCATTTTGAAGCAAATGAAGAAGATATGCAGCTACAACAGATCAACACCATTCTATAGCTACATAATCATATGGAAGCTGCAAAATCAGATGACAAAAACAGAATCAGATGATAGCTGTAGAATCAGATGATACCAACAAAATCAGATGACAGCTACAGAATCAGAGGGCAGCAATCGAATCAGATGGTAACTGCAGAATCAAATGACAACTGCAAAATCAAAGGACAACTACAGAATCAACATCATTTCGCAGTAAATTCAGCAGTTTTAATGGAAGCAATAAGAAGTCATCTTGAATATTTTATCCGTAACTTGTACAGCCACATGAAGAAGATTATGATCACAATTTTGCAGTCATCACACATGGAGCTCATCCATTTTCAAAGGGTAATTTAAGGTATGTCATTTTCTAACTTTTTGCCGTAGAATTCCTTAAAAAGCTAGAATGATGATTTTTGGAAAAAAAACACTTCTTTTCCTCATTTCATAAAATTTCCAATACCATCAATTAGGGAGGGGGGGAGGGGGGGTGGTGGATGCATTCATATTCACATTTTTCCACATTCATATCACATTCAAAATCCCACATAATTTCAAAAGATATTAAATATTACATTATTATTATGAGCATACAATGACTTTTCAAAAGTACTTAAAAGATAATTGGAAGCAAACACAATAATGGTTGTCACATAAGAACCAACCATGATGCAATCCAATAATATACTTTGCAACAATAATCAAATTATCATTATGCAAAGTTCAAAGATCAAAATTGAATGCAACAACAAAATATGGTTGAAACACAAGAACCAACCATGTTGCAAATCAGCTAAAGGACTTTGCAGAAGTATGAAGTTATCAAATGATATCATGCAAATTTAAGCCAAAGCTCAAAGGATAAAAAAGAATTAATGTAATAGATTGCATGAGGACATGCAATAGCTTCAGTTGGGGGGTATGTTGGGCCTTAAAATTGTCATTTACTTCTATTACATTTTCACTTATATTTCCATATTATCACCTTCACTCCACCTCCATTTCATTACATTTACCTTACCATTACCACTATTGGGTTACATTTATGTTTTTTCAAACTTTATTAATTCCTAGTATTTTTAAGTGAATTTGTGGTTAAAAATTAGAAAATAATATGCACATACTTATACCTAATAAGTGGAATGAGTTTTTTGCCATGTGTAGGTCAAAAAGAAGCTTCCAAAAGACTCTTATGTGGTCTCCTAAGGCCAAATTTGAATTTGGATGGAGAAGATCACGGGATCATAAGGATATGTGTCTCATTTCCTATTTGTATTGTAACTCTAAGAAGACACGTGCCTTATCACTTCCTATTTGGATTGTAACTCTAGAGATATAGGGAGAGAATCATGGATTCCCATTAATGAGATAGCTTCTCATCTTTTGTATATATAGGGGAAGATTTCTCCTATCAAATCATGTGTAAAATTGGAGTTATGCTCAAGCTTTGAATACAAAATTAGATTATGGCACCATACTCATGAATGTTCCTTCATTTTGACTTGGATATGCTTACATATGGAGCATCTTGATTTACCATCTCTCATACTTTTAGATCAGCTACCTAAAATGTGTGAGATTTACTTGCTTTTATAGATTAAAGTTTATTTGCTTTCTTAGCATTAGTTTAGAATGACTGTGTAATATTTTCTTTTCTAAAAACATTTCAAAGATAGATTTATCTATTTTCCAATTGGATTAAGTTTGAGGCAATAGAGCTCATAGTTATTTAGTTTCCTTTCATGTTCTGTTATTTACTTTCTTAGATCAAACTATCAATTCATTGTATCATTGAATGTTCCTAAAATATCAGGCAAGAAGGTGTTCCAAGTTGGGTGATTGAATGTTAAACCTATACAATCATTGAGATTTACTTTTACATGATTTTACATTATTTTTAGATCCTCATTCAATTGTATAATTGGGTGTTGTTAAAGGTCATTTTAAGAAGATGATTTTATCATATTTCTAAACTGAATGCTTGCATACCTAGCTTATGAAATTATTGAGTTTTCCCTTTGCATGCTTTAATTTCTTTCCTAGATTTAAATACTAAAGTATAATTGGTTGCTTGTACATCATATCAAGAAGGTAATTCTATCATATTGGATGCATTATGTCCAAGGCAAGCTCCTATTGGAAATTTCTTGCAGTCTATCCATAGTCACCTTTGTTTCCTGCAGAATAACTATATCTAGATTTTCCTTTTGAATTACATTTCTGAGATTCCTCAGCTTCACTTTGGAATTTAGGCCTCGAATGTTCCATGAGATCAACTTCATTGAGAAGGGGAGGGGAGATATTGCTAGTAGTAATATTTCAGGACATTTGCTTGTCTCGAGTTCACCAAAATTTCCTCTGCTTCTCTTATCACTTCCCGCGTTGGTCTTCGACCCATTTTCCTAGAGCTCGAGGTTAGATCCATCCACTTCGAAGGGTGGTATTCATCTCATGCTAGTAATGTGAGTTTATTCTGAGGTTTTGTTGTGACGATGTGTTTCTCCTATTCTTTGTAGATTTTGTGGAACTGATCCAACTGATCCTTGGGTATATATGTTATTCCATCCTTTTCCTAGCTTCGAATAAAGGCTATGAGAACTCTCTCATCAGAGTGAAGTTGTTCCAATTTCACATCATGCTCTAGATCTTGGAGAACTTGGGCTAATACTTGGATGTTTTCTGTGGGGTTAGATTGGGCTTCTCGAGACTTCTGTTTTCTTGAATGTTTTCTCTTTGCCACTTCTAGATTCTGCTCCACATCCATTTCTATGTGGGCCTGAGGGGTGGTTCTTGGGGTGTTTGGGTGAACTGTATCAACCGGATCAAGCATCTCCGCAAGGAAAAGAAAATAATTTCTTTGGGGGTTGGGCAGAGGAGGCTGAGAGGTCGAGGCTGAATTCACAGGGGCCACCAGCTAAGAGTTAGAAGCGTAGCTAGTGGAAGCCTACTAGGGAATTGATGGCCCTGAAGGTGGGGGAGATTTGTTCGAAGGGGGGAGGTGGTGCTTGTTAGCCACCTATATAATTTGACTAAGAAAAAAGGTGGCTAGATTTGTGACCAAGCCTTCAAGTGAATCTTTACGTTGAAAATCTATCATTCTTGAAGTCTCATGTGTCTTTTATCCTTCAGAAAATATTCACTGCTGTTTCTATCAAAAGAATTCAAAGCCTGCTATTCCATTATGAAGGAGAACTGATTAAAGGACCACCATTTTCATCATTTCATCCTCAAATTTACCCCCCCCCCCCCACATTCCTCTTTCTCCCTTATAATCTACCCTTCAAAGGCCATTTGATCCAAGTTTTCCCTTTAAACCTTGTATCTCCCTCATATTTGGTTTAAAATCCTCTTTTCTCACCCTATCGGAACCCTCTTTTTGCTTAAAAAACCCCTTCAAAAGGCCTTAAAACAATCCTCTTAGCATTTAGGTTATTAGCCCTGAGGGCTTATAAGCTTTTAGCCCCTTTCTTCACATGAACTCACCCCCGCACCTTTTCTTCTGCCTTCAGTCCTTCCATTTTCCACAAAACCATGTTTTTCCTTATAATTAACCCCCCGATCATGTGATGTAATCTGGGCCGTTGATCTAAGAAGATCTATGGCCATCACATCACCTAGTCCCTCGACCTCCTCCCGCTACATGACAAACATCCCAAGTCACCGCATGGCCCACCATGTCTTCTGCCTCTGTATCTCTATGCCTATCGCATGCGACCCGCACTGTCTGATCAACACCTTGTGATCCGACGGCATATACTCCATATCACAAAATCCTAGCGCTCGAGGTTTAACGTTTCAAAATTTTCCGAAATGGGTGGTATTGAAAATCCACGTGTCGACGAGTGTATGGAATCGCACTCCATCCGTCGCAAACCGCCTCCCCCCATTTTGTTACGCGAAAACCATCCTCGGTTTCCTACCATACCGCTGCCCTCCGCAACGTCGCTTTCGGTTTTAATCCTAGCCATCGATCTCTGAGATTGAACGGTCCATATTATATCGTGATCTCATTCTTTTGATCTCCATCTCTCTCCCGAAATGCTCATCGAGAGATCTCCACCGTAGATCGTCCTGATCTAACGGTCCACGTCCCTCATCGCACCCAGACCTCCATTGGACCTAGTTAGCTGCTTTGCCAGGGTTTTCTTTTCGTTTTTCCACTGCAATCACCTTCTGCACTGCTTCTCACCCTCTAGCTAAGCCTTTGAAAAGTAGTTTAACCCAATTCATAGGATTTCTTAACATGTTTGCGTTGTATTGTAGGTTTTATGATGGCCCTTGCCAGTTTACTCCACAGTCATGAAAGTGACAGAAATGCTCAGGGTGGTGACCCTGTGGCATAATTAAATACAAAAGGGGCCAACAGGGATATGTTTCATGTCTCAAACAGTAGAATATGACCATTGTTCGCACGACTGAACCCTCAGACACCAAGGCCACCACTGCAGAGAATTAGAGTTAAAGGATTAAAGAGATTAGCGCATTGTATCTGAGGCCTAATCCACAGTTACAGAAAAGGATGCAGTTCAAAGACCGTAAAGAATATCAAGGAAGCTCAATGAAGTTCAAAGCACACATTAAATGCAAAACAGTGATTAAAGTAGTGCAGAAGATATATCAGCAGAACATTCCTTTTACTGAAGAAAGGACCAATTCCTACTACCCATTCTCCATTCTACATCGAGTCCCATAACAGTTATTATTCTGACAGAATTTCCTAAACTGTCAGTGCATTGGTGGCACAGCATGGAAGACTTGAAATCCAGTTTGTCTACCTTACTTGTCATAGAGGATTAAACAGAGTACTACAACCAGAAAAGTATTTCAAAAAACATACCCTAGGAGTTATGGTCAACCTGACAAGACTCCTAATTCATCTAAAGGGTACCTGCAGTTAATGTAAAACCATTAAGTAGAATGGGCATTCGAATACTTCTTCCCCTCTGTCTTAATGGATCATTTAAGTCCTATCTACCACTACTATCACTCATTCACCTATAAGAGCTCATCGAAAATACATTGTAAAGGGTTGGAAATTAGCGGATCGAAGCTGTTTATTGAATTAGAGTTCCCTTAGTAGTTTATGTAAATAGGCTGGGAGATGATTTCTGGATTGTATCAAGCTATTGGACAAGAATGTATGTGACTGGTTTTGCTCTACTAATATGACAAGTATGTTCATCGGATCCTGATCTAAGCCATTGGTGATGTGTCTCTTCTCTGTTGTTGTTTTCCCTCTATGTTACATTATGTTCATTTTCTCTAATAAGAAACAGTAATTTTGGCTTACGATATACTGCTGTAAGTACCCTAATGCTTCCTGCACATTCTTATCTTTATGTTTTCTGCTATTTGTGGAATCTTAGATCAAATTCAATATAATTTAACCAGTTAAAGAGTTGGTTTTCCCATGCTTATTGATGTATGAATTTAGAGTTTGTTTCTTAGATGTTCTTGGTTGGTTCAACTAAAAGAATAGGAAAATAGGGAGACTCTTAGTGATTAGCCATGTCCCCTAAGTTTCCCTTTCCAATAGTTAACTTTCTAAGATCCCTTGGAGTTGAATGCCAAAAGCAGAGAAGGTTAAAATTCTTTCTTTGATCTTAGGTTACACTCTGTGTTTGAACTTAAGTGTTTTCTACTGTCTGAAAGTAGTCAGGAGGACTGCTGGATTGTTGTCTTCAGAGTTAACCTTATCAGGAGTATTGATCATAGAGGTATAAGGTATTCCCTGTCCCTTGACTTACTCCGAAGTGGTCACCTTGGAAGGTTTTCCTTGTTATTCCCATTCATCTCCTTCTTTGTTTCATCTCATGCAATCATCTTAAGAGATCCTCTGTTTTAGATGACCAACCCTTTGAAAGCCTTGGATATTTGAATTGAAAGTAAACCCTTTTATGACCCCATTGCCCAATGGACTTGTATTCTCTTTGAATTATCTCCCCATTGCTGAAAATCCTTCACTACTCATTTCCTTTACCTTACACTAAACCCTTCTGTCAATGTTTTCCAACCAAAAAAACAAAACAAAAACCCTTGTGCTCTATAACTAGCCTAATACCTTAAATTGAACTTCAAAGATATATTATTCTTTACCTTTATAGAGAGATCCCTCTCTGGATCCAGGAGGGCTAGACCCTAAGATCCCAAAGTGGTTATGATGTTGCCTGGTCATTTGGTATGCCAGTAGACTGAATCACTAGGACCACAACAGTGCTGGACCTCCTAGAATCCATCTGAGTTGGGAGTCGGGGCTGCTGGTTGGGCTTGCTGCAGAAAATCCCAAAAGAGGCATTTGTGTTCGTGTCATAGACGACATTTGAATAACACATGTTAATAGTCCAAAGGTGAGGACCATATCTCGTGCTGATATTTGATTTATACAGACTTAGGGAGGGGCTAATAAATATTCATGTACACACTGATGCGGGCATAAGAAGATAATAATTTATGCCATGTGATTTCAGAGACTTGAAAAAAGTTTCCGATATAATTACCTATGAGTTCTAGGATATCCAACTCCCAGAAGTCCTCTGGGAGAGAGTAGAGACGAACCCAGATCAGGGCGGCAAGGAATTGTTCTTTGCCAGGGTTGTAACAAGGTTCCCAGTGCCTCATGAATAGGTAGACATTGTTCATGAAATAAGGACCATTATCCCGAATTCACTCTTGGTCTTCAATATCATTGAATATTACTGTGAAAAAACCATTGGCCCTAAGGCGTAGGTCGAAGGGAGATTTGGATTGCCATTATAGTTGGATCCAACGAAGGATGTCCGTTTCCCATGGCCAAATACCCATAAAATTACATATTATTGCATGATCCTACATGAACTGGCAGGATTGTTCCAAGCAACTGCTAGGGATGACCACCTTTTGGTTCTTATTTTCTTTTGGCAGGTAGTGACCTTTCATCTGCACTTTCCATTGTGCACCTAGGGCTGGTGACTCTGCTTGGGCGCTCCTACTCAGCTTCGAAGGCGATGATGTCAGTGTTGGTCTTGTAGCTCCTGTAAGTAATGATTTGAATGAGGGAGTCAATCCCCCTACCCCCAACGGCCCCATCCGAGGGACACTCAACTTGGCATGCATTAAAAAGGAAGCACTAGTGGAAGATGCGACAGTGATGGGGATGCATAAGAAGGATTAAGGGTTTGACAGGAAACCCTAGCGTAGTGAGACAGAGAGCTAATTTTCAAAATTTATTTAAAAATTTAGGCTCGGTGACATTACTTTACAATAACAGTGTTATTTGTTTACAACCAGTATTTTTTTTCTATTTAAATGGCTATTCCATACAATATTTAAATAAAGATCCAAATAACTCATCATACAAAGCTCAAAATATTTTCTAAACCGATGTAACTTATAAAACATATTGCATGTATACATAGATCTGTAGTCCAAAATAGTCTAATATGTTTCTTTGTGTTAACTATATCGACAATATTGCAATACATAGCCTTTGGCATATAATGAATTTCAAAATATATTCATGAAATAGCAAAAAAAACTGATAATGCCTTCTCTATTTATTAACCATTGTTTCTGAGAATTAATGATTGTACTGATTATACTATAGGAATCGATAATTGATTCATCTTTTCATGATTTCCAAAAACTCTTCTAATAATATTATTATGATATCTAGTTCATCTTCGAGACACCTAAGCATTTGCCGAAGTTTTAGTATTTTATGAATTAACATTAAAATATATTTTCTAAGCATTAAAATATATTGGCTAAGCATTAAAATATCTTCACTTGTTGCATGTACATCTTCCTCTGTGCCCCTACCATCGTTTTTTTTATCCATTTCTTTGGTGTTAGTAACAAATTAAAAAAGAAATAGACATATTATAAAGAACTATCTTAAAACACTTATTAGTTTTAGAACAAAATGAACATTGACAAATTGCTTTTATAGGAAACAAGCATATATATAATGTGTTAGAGGCAATAAGCCATCTAAATCAAGAATTGAAATTTAAGTTCTGAAATGACATTTAACTACTATCGATTTCAATGATAACCATTAACTAGTAATTGTTATTAATGTGGATAGTACTGATTTTCCTGAACTTTAATCAGAAAAAAACTGTTGTAAAATCTGTTACTTTAAATCATATATGTTTTACTTAAAATCCAATTTGACATAGTGCAATTGACACGATTATGTTTCATTATTAATCTTCCTTACACGCTTTAGAAATCAGTGTCAACATACCATTTTATTAAAATTGTAAATCACATTCTATTTTCATCAACTATAACTATTTTTTCAATAAATAAAGTATTTTCCACAATTATTCAACAAAATAACACATATCTAGTAGATTTACTATGTATAATTTCCATGCTACTGACCAAATTTTAATTTCCAAAAGTAATTTCGGAAGCCAATTGTCAATTCCCCACTTGAATGCATTTTTTCCTTTATCGCATTATGCATATATTAAATGAAATTTGTTCACTAAAATAAGTAATGTGTGTCATTTATGTCTCACTGCCACTTCCAACTACAAAGAACGAATCTAAAGTAATAATGTAATACAATATGTTATAAACACTAATGTTATACTACCCAAATAATGATTATAATATGCAATATCAATTTTGATAAGTGAAAATTGATACTGCATATTAGCGTTGAAAATTTTCACATCCAAACTCATATTAGACAGTACAAAGATACACATTACTTATAATTAAAATATTGCAAAAGATAATACAAAATATTTAATCCTAAAATATTAGCAATATAAATCATTATCTATAATTAAAATATTTGCAATAATATTTTATCGGTCCACCAGTTATCTCGGTGTTATTGCAAACAACAAATATAAATGATTTCAATGCAAACATTGGTGGACCCTAGCTCACAACACATATGGAGGAAGTGTTTCCACACATAGAATACATGAAATAAGTGTGGAGCAAGCATGAGATGAGACAGAAGTGTGGTCCAAATGCAGACCCCACTTAATTAGTTGTAGACATAGATAGATACACATAATTTATGACTAAAGTATTAGCAAAAATTATATAAGTCAAACACTTGCTTCAGTTGTATTGAAATTATTTAATACTAAAGCACCAAGTGTGGTGATTCACATATTTAAAGCTTCATCTGCACAATGGACTTTCCGTGCACTTAAATAACAATAGTATACATTATTTACAATTAAAATATTATGAATAATATATGCATAAACAATGCTATCATACACACAATGCAAACTTGAAAACTTATTTTGCTACAAACAAAGCTTATGATCAATGAAATGTGGTTTTGTACACAACTTTGAGTGCACTCCACACTACTTTTACTCACTTGACTACTAATTTAAATTATCTATAACTAAAGTATTATTAATAAAAATGTTTTGTTCAAAGTGCGTACATTCGCACAAAAATCAATTTCGTAGAAGAACATAAACAAACAAATATTAGAAACATTATTTATAATAAAAATATTATCAATAATATGAACATAATCTATGTTATTAGCGTAGAACTTTTACTAAATTGAATGCTAATATGCATTATTTATAACTAAAATATTAGAATAATATGAGCATTTAATGCAAAGTGCAGACATCTGTACAAAGAGCACTTTCGCACAAGCATATTTTCAAAATATACAAAATATTAGCAATAACTTCGTATACGTTAACCTTTTCCTAAAATAACTATTTACTTTGGTGGGGTCTCCACATATAGTGTGTATGGAAAAAGTTGAGCACACTAAGAAGTGTGAAAAACTCGTATCTCTCTGCACAATAGATTTGTGTCTAGATATAACGCATACAAAATAAGTTGTGAAATCGTAGTTGTGTGGAGCAAGTAATGCAAAACAAGCAATGTCAATGAAATAAAGACATCTCCACACAAATACAAAAATATAACCACGAATATCTCCAATAATATCATATACGTCAATTTCTTGCTTAAATACTAGTAATAAAATCCTCTAGTGTACGAAGTGCTGATCTCTCCGTACAATAGAGTTATGTGTCCAGATATAGTGTGTATGGAAGAATTTGTCCAATCGTCATTGTGCGGAGCAAGAAGTGCGAAACAAGCAATGTGGATGAAATACGAACCTCTCTCCACAAATACAAAAATGGTTATTATCTGTGTGAAAGAAGCTATGCAGAAGCGATGATAACGAGAAAATGCAAGTGCAAAAAACACTCTCAAATAATGATTTAATAATGTATATATGAAAAAACGACTGATTGTGCGGAGAAAGATATCTAGCACAATACAACTTATTTGCACTTTCACACATATGCCTAATAATTTACAATTGAAATATTATCAATAATTATGTCGAGCTATTGTATTATTTTATTATTGTAAAACGAATACATCATTACTGAGAAAACACTATGCAAAAAAATCAATTGTTTTTATTTTATTTTATTATTAGAAAATGAATACATCATTACCGCGAAAACGACTAATAACTTTTGTGCGAGAAACTTAGCCTATTGTGCAGAAGCGAGAAAATTAGCTTATTATTGTTGAAATCCAACAAGAAATTGCAGCACACACACTAGTGTAGGACCAATAGGTTCTAGCGATAAATTAGTGTGAAGGCTAATTTAATTAATTAAATTGGTGCAATGTCTAATTTAATTTTTCCTTAATTAAATTGGAAAATAAAATGTAATCTTATCTCATGATCACTTGTAATAGTTAACTGAGTGTGATAAACTCAGTTAGCTCATGTATTTTGAGTTGAGGGTGGTTGGTGAGGCATGCATAGTAATTCTATTAGTTATGGAGTTCGAATTGTAGTTGGTGCATTAGTTTAATGCATGAGTAATCAGTTAACTCAGTTAGGTGAATTAGAGTCAGTTGAAATAGTTGTACATGTTTGTTGCACTAGTGAGAGATCAAGTGAATTAAATATTATTTAATTCACAATCAGTGATATGCCATGCAACTAATGATTTACTATTAATAGCTGCATGCATGTCAGTTCTAGTGGATACCCAGTTGAGACAAAGGTTAAAGGGATGTTAACTATCAGTTGTGTGATTAGTAGGTTGCCCGCATGCAACCAGACATCCATTGGATTGTCCATGATCCTTGCACATTTTTGTAAGGATGAAATTCCTAAAGAATAGGGATTGTATTCCACATGAATTGTGCAAGCAAGGAAGGCTGTTTAGAGGCTGAGAATTGGCTAAGTGTTGGTCGATTTTGTCCGCGATCGTGTGAGATAGTTGTGAAAGTGTAGGAGACTCTTGTGAGAAGAGTGTATTGTAATTGTTTCATGATTCCTTGGTGAGTATACAATAGAAGATAGAGGGATTTTGAGCAGCAATATTTCCCCAGGAAATTATCTGTGTTGTGGTTTGCTTTGATTATTTCTTTGCTTATTGTGATTATTGATCGTGTTTATTTTCCGCAACTGATTTGTAGAAGGATTCAGTATTTAGCTTTAGTACATTGCTTGATGGGATTGAATCCATTGATATACATATGTTTGTATAATTTATACATGGTATTAGAGCACAGGAAATCACTATAGGGGGGGAGAAGTTGAGTTTGTGATAGAATATAATTCGAATTTGCAAAATTATTCTTGGTGCGACAGGTGAATCAGGATTGAAATGGATTTCAATGGCTTAAGATTGGAGTATGAAATCGAGGGAAAATCTAAATATATTGCATAGAAAGATAATATGGAGACAGTACTGGAGGAAAATGGGTTGAAATAATTCATTGATAATGATTTTCCCAAACCCGCTGTAGCAGATGCTGCAAATATTGATGCTTGGAAAAAGAAGGTTGCAAAGGCGAGGAGGATCTTATTCGAGGGAATAAAATACCACATTATCTAAATTCTCCATGGAAAAGTGACACCATATACAATGTGTAAAGCTTTGACAAATCTGTTTAGATCAACGGTGATCAAAGAAAATTGGCACTGAAGGAAAAGCTCAAGAAAATAAATATGGAGAAAGGCGACACCATTCTGAAATATTTAACAAAGTTTTTCCAATGTCGGGATGAGCTTGGGAGTGTCAGAATTACTATTGCAGATGATGACTTGGTGATCCTAGCTCTTCTAGGACTTCCTAAGAGTTGGCATAATTATCAAGACTCTGTCAATGGAAGGGAAAAGCTGCCAAATTGGGAACGACTTTGGTCGGATTTGGTGCAAGAAGAATTTAGGCGAAATACCAGGGATGGATATTCATCTAAGAATGATGATGAAGAAGGGGAAAGGAAAGAAATTCCATTCCAAATATGAGTACGACAAAAATGGAAATAAGCGCGACATGTCCAGAGAGAAGTGTTTTCACTGTCACGAGCATGGACATTATGCTACTAATTGTCTACAAAAGAAGAATAAAAAGAAGGCTTCACGACCTGCAGATGGTGAGGCTTTGGCCTCACAATTTGAGCTTGAATTATCACTCATTGCATGCATGGTGTCAAGTGCAATGGGATTGGTGTGGTACTTGGATAGTGGTGCATCCTTTCACATGACGGGAGACAAAGAATTTTTCAGTAGCTTGGAGGATAAGGACCTCCAGATGCATATAGAAATGGGTGATGACGAGCGGTACAGTGCTACTGGGATTGGTACAATTACCTTCCAGAGAGAGGTTAGGTAAACCCTTTCTATTAAAATATTTAATGCATGTACCAGGATTGAAGAAAAATTTGGTCTCAGTCGCAATGTTAGAGGATAGAGGCTATGATGTTTTTTTTAGTGAAGGAAAATATTTCCTTCGACACAAAGCAACAGGACAAACCAAGAAGATTGGGATTCCTGTGAAGAATCTCTATAAACTTGATGCATATGGCTGCGCAACATTTATGGGTAAGGTGAACAAAGTGGTGAGCCGGGATGAGGGTGAGTTATGGCACAGGAGATTGGACCATACACAACACGGAGCCTTGAAGGTCATGCAACAGATTTCTATGGGTCTTCCCAAGGGTATTATTGCGCTATTAGACACATGTAAGGTATGTACCATGGGGAAGTATGCAAAGGACACTTTTCACGAGAAAGAGAACCAAGCTTCAAAAATCCTTGAGAGATTTCACTCAGAGGTGTGTGTAGCATTCTCTACTGCTTCAACAACAAAGAATAAGTAATGTGTGATATTTGTTGATGATTTTTCTAGAAAGTGTTGGATCTACTTCATGTAGAAGAAAGACCGGACGTTCTCAAAATTTCTTGAGTTCAAAGCACTGGTGGAGAAAGACACAGGGAAGAATGTGAAGGCTCTTAGGAGCGAAAATGGTGGTGAGTACATCTCCAATGAATTAAAGAACTTTTGCAGCAAAGAAGGAATTTAGAGAGAGTTGATTGTGCCTTACAACCCACAGCACAATGGGGTCACAGAAATAAAGAACATAACAATGGTGGGTGCAGCACGAGCGATGTTTCATAATCAGGGCCTATTGTTGCATATGTGGGTGGAGGCATGCAACACAATGGTATTTGTGCAAAACTATTTTCCTCATCGGATATTTGGTATGAGTACACCAGAGGAGGCTTTTACTGGTAAGAAATCTGATGTTTCACTTTTTAATATTTTTGGCTCATCTGTATATGTGCATGTGACCAAAGACGCCAGGAATAAGCTCAAACCAACAATTGATATTAGTATATTTGTGGGGTACATTGATACTCCCCACAATTATCGGGTGTATTTTCAAAACAACAGAATGATTGTTTTGAGACGGGATATAAATTTTGATGAGGAGAAAGCCATACGATTGTCCCTTGAGAGGGAGCTGGATTTTCATGCATAGGAGGAAATATTGGTTCCAAAGAATGAACCTCAAGATGTGGAGCAGCCACATGCAGAGGATCATAGAGTGGCAGAAAACACTCATGTAGATCCATCCACTAGAAATGGTAGAAGGTGCACCATGAAAGTTGATAGATTGAGACTTGATGTGACAGAGAATGTAGGAGCCCCTACTTCATTGCACAGACAAATACAATCTCTAGATAGGTTTACTGGATACATGGCTCTTATGAGCAAGTGTCTTGTGACAGAACATATTCATTTGAGGAAACAGTGCAAAAACCAATTTGGGTTGACGCTATGGTAGAGGGGTATGACTCCATCGTTAAGAAAAGTGCATGGGAATTTGTCCCAAGACTAGTCAGAAAATCACTGGTTGGATCTAGATGGATCTATAAGGTGAAGCAAGCAGCGGATGGGAGTGTGAATAAGTACAAGGCCAGATTTGTGGCCCGGGGATTCTCACAAGTTGAGGGTATTGAATATGAGGATACTTTCACACCAGTCATGAGGTACTCTTCCATTAGATCTATCCTTTCACTCTCAGCGCAGATAGGGTGGCGCATTCATCAGATGGATGTGAAAACTGTGTTTCTCAATTGAGTTATTGAGGAGGAAGTGTGCCGATCTTTGACAGGAAAAAGGTTTCAAGGTCTTTGATAGTTAGTCACATGTGTGCCGACTCAAGAGAGCATTGTATGGTCTGAAGCAAGCACCTCATGCTTGGTACAGTCACATTGACAACTATTTCACTAGGTTGGGCTTCATCAAAAGTGAATCAGATGAAAACCTGTACCAGATTTTGGTTGATGGTAATATCTTGATTATCATACTTTATGTTGATGATCTAATTTAGACAGGTGATGAGAAACTTATAACTTCTTGCAAGGAGGATCTTGTAAGGGAGTTTGAAATGAAGGACATGGGACTCCTTCATTATTTCATTGGTTTGGAAATATGGCAGCGGGATGGTGAACTTTTTGTTTCTCAAGGAAAGTATGCCAAAGAGATTCTGGGTATGTTTTACATGGAGATATGTAAACCCATGGATACTCCTCTTATAGGAAATTGGAGGAAATAGGATGCTACTTCTGGAGAAGTAGTGGATGATATTGTCTACAGGAAGCTAGTGGTTTCACTATTGTACTTGGTGAACACCAGACCAAACATTTTCTACAGAGTTAACCAGCTGAGTCAAGATATGGTTAAGCTGACAAAGCTCTTTTGGAAGGTGGGGAAGCATATATTAAGATATCCTAGGGGCACTACAAAATATGGATTATGGTACAGACAGAAAGAGGGAGTGAAGCTTGAAGGCTTCACGGATGCAGATTGGGCACACAGTCCATCAGACAGAAAGAGCACATCAAGAGCGATCTTCAGCATAGGATCGACAACAATTTTTTGGTACAACAGGAAGCAACGATCTGTGGCACTCGGTTCAGTCAAGGCATAGTACACGGAAATAATTCAAGTTTCATGTGAGGCCATCTGGATGAGAAATATCTTGGTTGGTTTGTTTGGTTCTTAGATGGATTCGACTGTGATACATTGTGATAACCAGAGTTGCATTGAAATCTCGGTTAATCCGGTATTCCTTGATAAGTCCAAGCACATAGACATCCGGTACCACCATCTCAGATATTTTGTTTAGAGGCGCATTATGTTACTTCAGTACATTCCCACAGAAGATCAGGATGCAGATATTCTGACGAAGGCACTCGCCAAGAGAAAATTTGAATACCGTAGAGGCAGGATCGGGCTGGAAGATAATACCTTTCTTGTTGAGAGGGAGTGTTTAAGTCCAACAATAAATTTTAGCAGACACACTAGTGTGGGACCAATAGGTTCTAGCGATACATTAGTGTGAAGGCCAATTTAATTAATTAAATTGGTGCAGTGTCTAATTTAATTTTCCCTTAATTAAATTGGACAATAAACTATAATATTATCTCGTGATCACTTGTAATAGTTAAATGAGTGTGATAAACTCTGTTAGCTCATGTATTTCAAGTTGAGGGTGTTTGGTGAGGCATGCAGAGTAATTCTATAAGTTATGGAGTTTGAATTGCAGTTGGTGCATTAGTTTAATGCATGATTAATCAGTTAACTCAATTAGGTGAGTTAGAGTCAGTTGAACTAGTTATAACTGTTTGTTGCACTAGTGAGAGATCAAGTGAATTAAATATTATTTAATTCAAAATCAGTGATCTTCCATGCAACTGATGATTTACTATTAATAGTTTCATGCATGTCAGTTCCAGTGGAGATCCAGTTGATACAAAGGTTAAAGGGATGTTAACTATCAGTTTTGTGATTAGTAGGTTGCCCGCATGCATCCAGACATCCATTGGATTTCCCATGATCCTTGCACATTTTTGAAAGGCTGAAATTCCTAAATGATAGGGATTTCATTCCACATGAATTGCGCAAGCAAGGCAGGATGTTTAGAGGCTAAGAATTGGCTAAGTGTTGGCTGGTTTTGTCCGGGAAAGTGTGAGATAGTTGTGAGAGTGTAAGCGACTCTTGTGAGAAGAGTGCATTGTAATTGTTTCATGATTCCTTGGTGAATATACAATAGAAGATAGAGGGGTTTTGAGCAGCAAGATTTACCCTGGAAAATATTTGTGTTGTGGTTTGATTTGTTTCTTTCTTTGCTTATTGTGATTGGAGATCATGTTTATTTTCCGCAATTGATTTGTAGAAGGATTAAATATATAGCTTTAGTACATTTCTTGATTGGATTGAATCCATTCTTATACATATGTTTGTATAATTTCTACAATTATGTGGCACCAACTCATTGTCTGGAGCTTATAGCCTATTGTGTGGAACTTAGCTCATTGTGCGGAGCTTATAGCATATTGTGCCAATCTTATAGCATAATGTGCAAATATTATAGCCTATTGTGTGAAACTTAGCTCATTGTGTGGAGCTATTTATTTTATTTTATTATTGAAAAGCGAATACGTTCTTATCGAGAAAAAACTGCGAAAAAAAAACAATTAAATAACAAAATTAGCCAATTGTGTGGAACTTAGCTCATTATGTAGAGCTTATAGCCCATTGTCTAGAACTAAGTTCATTGTGTAGAGATTATAACCTATTTTGTGGAGCTTATAGCCTATTGTGTGGAACTGAGCTCATTGTGCAAGATTATAGCCTATTTTGTGGAGCATATAGCATATTGTGCATAACTTAGCTCATTGTGTGGAGCTATTTATTTTATTTTATTATTGGAAAATAAATATGCCAATACCGAGAAAACAATATGCAAAAAAAAATCAAGTATTTTATTTTATTATTGGAAAGCGAATATGTCATTACCTCTTTTGTTAAAAATCAAATACATTATTACCGAGAAAAAAACTAATAACTTTTGTCCGACAAACTTAGTCTATTGTCTGGAACTTAGTTCATTGTGTGAAGCTTATAACTTATTGTGCATAACTTAGCTCATTGTGCAAATCTTATAGCCTATTGTGCGAAACTTAGCTCATTATCGGAGCTTATAGCCTATTGTACGAAACTTAGCTCATTGTGCAGAGCTTATAGACTATTGTGTGAAACTTAGCTCATTTATTTAATTATTGAAAAACAAATACATCATTACCGAGAAAACACTATGCAAAAAAAGATCAATTAAATTACAGTAGAGAGAGACTATGTTGCATCACAACTATTATTCTTGTTAAATTCATTACTATATCAGGAGAAAATGGTTATAATATTTCAATGCTTAAATACGTTTTGCTAATACATATATACACTATTAAAAAAATATCATTTCTCCTTACACTTTGAGAGCTTCTCTACCAAATGTAATTGAATATGATGTCTGTATGTAATAATAGGAATTTTGAATATGTTAGAACAATGAGTATATGTATCACTAGCCCTTAAACCTATTATTATTCCTAATACTCACTGCTTGTTAGGATTATAATAATTGTATTGACAATTTAAATCTACAATCTTAATAAAAATGAAATTGTAATAGGAGTTATGTGTTGTTCTCTTTCTCACCATTTTTGAAAATGAAAGAAATACAGTAATATCTCTTTATTGTGAAGCAATATAGTAAATTGGATGCATGCAGTGGTTTTATATGATCATAATAGGCTTTGGTGTTATATGTGGAGGGGAAAGAGTTAGGTGATTACTTATGCCTCAACTACAACTACAACCACCTCTCCATACCACATGTAATGAAGTTTGAATTCTAAGAGGCTATACTGAAAGTAAGTAAACTATATTTTGTGTTTTGGGATCTATTAGCTTATAATTCCCCTTACCATGTCACATCCTCGATGATTTGTTAAGACAAACTTAATTTTAATCCTAACAAATAAGGAAAATAAAATAGCCTATACACCATGAGTAATTAAGTCTCATTGTAGTAATAGGCCAATTAATAATTAAATGAAAAATATATTTTACAAATAATTTTAGTTATTAAAAAAATATATTAATCAAATTAAAGATCATCATAATAATTAGATAAATAAATAATTAAATATAAGGAAAAAATATCTCACAAATTATTTAAAGAAAAATGTTTAACATATATTTTTTGATAGAATGTGATGACAATTTAGCTAAAAGGAAATGTAAAAATCCAAATTTACTCAGGCTTAAATATTTGATGGTTCATTTAATAGTATTGGTTTCCAAAACTAATAGTAATTTGTAAAATTAATGTTATGGTGTTGTAATCACTCCACCAGTTCTCCGAAGGATGAAAAGGAGACCAGCAAAGGTAACCACATACCACTTTGACCTAGTAGCTAGCCCTACTAGGCTGAGAGGGCTCTCTCAATGAGGTCACAACCAATTGACTGGATCGTGAAAAATATTAGGCTAGTTATGCAGAATAGGGTTTGATTGATTTGAATTTTTGTGCTGGATGGTGAATTAGGTCTAGGAGGAATAGGTCAGGGCTATGAAAACCAGATTTGAAGAGATTTAATGGGGTAAGGTAGGCACACACTTTAGCACTTTAATTTATCTTTGTGTATAAGGTAGATTGATAGGGTTTCAAAACGAGCATGAATAGCGTGAATTCATTTATATCATAAATAAATTAACATAAATGTGAAATCTTCTCCAAAACAGAGCATCAAAATCAATCAATTTTGTTTATCATCTTAGAAATCAAACATATAAGGCATGGAAATGGAAATCGAAGGTAAAATAAATTCAAACATATGATCACAGAAGAAGAAACATTGCTAAAGCACATACCACATGAATCCCACCACAATAGATGCAAATTCTGTCTATTAGTTCCTGCCAAATTCACAAATACACTGGTGTCCAAGGCTCAATTCCACATCATCCAACCTTTGAAAATGATTACAAAGTACCTCATATAATCACTAAGGTAAAAATCATCCCTTGGAGGTCGAAATTCCAACAAGAAAATCCAAATTCATGCATCTATCCAAAGTCTGCCACACACTAGGGAGGTTACTCAACCAATTACTCCTTTTCCTAACCATCATGAGATGTATCCTCAAAGCATTCAATGGAGGATAAGAAACCTAGTCAACCCTATCTTATCCATTTACATTTACTTTTGACCATTTACATTCATTAAAGCATTAAAGAGAGCTGTTGGAGGCCATTTTTGAGTGCCTTGCAGAAGTCAAAATCCAAATATGATATCTGTTCTGGAAATATGGGAGAGTGTAGATGTTTTTTTATTATTTGTGCATGCAAAATAACCCATTTTTGACTGAGTTATAGCCATTTTCCCAAGGTGTCTCCAGAAGCACAACGAAAGTAAAAAAGGAGGCATAATGTTGATTTTTTACCAACATTGATTAAATCTAGAAAACCTGCCCTCACATGTGAAAATTTTCATGAAAAAATTCATCAATGGTGCATATCTCTACAGCAAATATCTCAATTGGAAAATGTGTGAATGAGCTCCTTTATACCATGATTTCAAGTAGGGTTTGTACTGCTCTAGGTCTAGGTTCATGCCTTTGAACCAATACTTACCATGGTTTGGTATCCCTGTAGCATGAGATATTGCATCTACTGAGGATATGAAAGCAACCCTTGCTATGGTGACCTTTTCTCCTTTCAAATTGGTGGCAAACATATCTGTGAGCTGCTCATGAAAACCTACCTCCTCCACTCTTTGACATAACTTTAAACAATTGACATCTTCAAAGCATTTTCTGATGAATTGTGAGGAAGTAATTTCATTGCAGTTGGAGGGCTCAAACCTCTGTATCTTTCCCAGTTTTTTGTATTTTATCTTCTATGATGGTGATGAATCAACTTCCATGATGAAACCTTAGATGATAAGAGGGAAAAATAGGGAGGGGAGTAAAGGGATAAAATGAGAGAGTTAGGGAAGGGGGATGGGAGTAGGAAAATTTAGGGAGATGGGCATGAGTCTCATGAATATTTAGGGGGTGAGATGGAGAGAAATGAGTGAGGGAAATGGGCTAGGAAATTCAAACACAGTCCTAGCTAGGAAAACTTCCCAAATTGGCAGAATAGGGCTATGGTTTATAGGGAAAACAATAAAAATGATGGGAAATTGTTGAGTAGCATATGGATGTGATATTTCAAATACAAATAGAGGTGTAAGAGCAAGAATTATAGGGTTTGGTTCAAAAATTTAACATTTGGGAAGAAATATAAACTTCAAGAAAACCCTAGGAGGAAATTTGTTTGATTAAATCCTCTTCAAAAAAAATGCTAAGGGGTATGAAAGGCTTCACTTACCTTTGGAAGAAGCTTGGAGACTGAAATGGATGAAGAAGAACCTTCAAAAACTGAGTTTGATGATCAAAAGATGAATTTTTCACCACTCTGCCCCGTGCACAGTGAAGGCCACCTGTGTGCAGCGCCCGTGCTTTCTATGCATAGTGTGCTCCGCCAGAAGTGCAACGAAGTCTCTGTATGCACAACAAGACCCAATTTTCTCCAGTGTTAGGTAAAAAATTGAGTTTTCTTGCCAAAATGATGGATGAGCTTGATGGTAAGAGAACATAAAAGTGCAAATGAATCTTTCTTATGTCCTTTTGGCTCTTTTACAAACTTGAAATGGCTCCCTTTTGAGGGATGATGGGCCCCACATGTCTTTTTTAAGCATGAATTTCATTTTTTAAACTTTGTAACCTTAGAATTTTGTAACCTTGGACTATTGTGGCTTCTTTGGAACATTGAATATTTTGGAACCTTGAATCTTTTTCAAAACTTGTAATGTTCCAAATGGTGAAAAATAAGCTCAGTAGGGAATATCTTAAGATATTCCAATATGGATCCACAATAGTATGGAGACACACTAGAAATTATAAACTAGAGATAGACTGGTAGGGCATTTACTGGTTATATCACCTCTAAAGAGAGGGTGAAAACCAGAGGCTTCCTGGCCCGTTCCAGACTTTGTCTATAGAAATTTGATGAAACAAAACAAGTGTGGGAAAAAAAAACTCCTCTTGGATTTTTCTGCCCTTGGGATCCTTAGATCTACAAATCTAAATAATGGATCCAAAATAGGAGCCAAAAACCAAACAAGCGAGGAGAGGTAAACTCCACTTCCGAGAAAACCTGCAAGAGGATCAAGGGTAATGTTGTATAAGAAAAATGGTGGAAGAATAACGCTCAACAGGGTTGGGTTCCCTTAGTATTAGCTGTGTGGGACCTCCATGCTAAATTTCAGGAAAAAAAAATGGGTTTAAGGGCCTTAAACAGATCTCCCACGAAGCTGACTAGTTAAAAATCAGCTAAAGAGAAGAGCTGATGGAATGAAGGAAAACCCACTTCAGAATTGCGCAGTTTCAATAGAGAGTCACTAGAAATCAGCCATCAGACATGTATTACAGTATAGCAATAGAAAATCAGACCTTTAATAGAGCTTCTTAAGAAATACAATGAATTACATGAGGAAATAAGCAAGAAATCTTCAGAAATAGGAGCTGCAATGTATGTAAAAAGTGCAGAAATGAATAGACAACGTCCCTCTAAGTGTGCTTCAGCAGTATAATGTTAGATTACAGATCTACAAAAAATTCACGGCTAGAACATCAAATCCATATCAGATCTGGAAACTACTCAGCCTTCTAATCAAGATCCCCTTAGGGTTTTTACAAGATAATGCACTAGAAAGTGTAGATCTAACTTTTTGTACACAGAACTGCAGAAAGCTTCGGTAATTTTCTGAAGATGAATTTATTCATAATATGCATCAGATATGAGCATGAGATTTCAGAAAACTACTTCATAAATCTTTAAGGTGAGAGGCAAGCCTCAATCACCAGAAAGTAAGTACAATGAATAAATACAACTAGCAGTAAAAGCATTACATAAAATAACGCAGTTCACTAGAGAAAAAACATTGTAGCGTGAGCTAAATGTTACAATAGATGAAATATACAGATCTGAAGTAAAAATACAACAGAGATCCTCTTCCGGGTGGTCACAAGATACCCTCCCTGAGAGAAATCCCTCAAAACATCTAGATCCTTGCAGATCTGAATCACCACTTGCTGCAACTTCACTGCAGCTGCAAAACCCTCATCAGGACCAATGCTGCTAATGGAGGTGAAGCTTGGCCAAAATTCCGGATAGTGGAGAAATGCATCACATTATCCTCCAAGAGCTACTCAAGGAAGGATGGAGGATTCCTCAACAAGAGATCCTATCTTTATCTTGCTAAACAACAAAGAGAAATGGAGTTGCCTTAGCAAGCTTAGAAAATGAAATATGATCAAAAACCTCCTCATGAGCCTTCATCCTCCTCTTATAAGATTTGAGTCTCTTGGAAAACCCTAAACCACTTTCATCTTTTGGTTCCTTTCACACTTGGAAACCCCTTCTAGAATAGCGCAGTCCATCAAGGAGGTTCAATGAACCTAGACAACGCTGTTGACTTGGTCAAATAGGATCTCCTTTGGTGGTCTTGGCCCATTCACACCTACAAGATTTTATTCCAATGGCCTAAATATGTCTCTTTTCACATAGGCACTGTCTTATTCTTGATTTGCAAGAGGATTAGACATCCTCCCTTACAATTTATTCATTAATCATGAAATACAAAATAAATAAGGCAAAATTAATGTTCCAAATTAGCTGAAGCTAATTTAGGAACATTACAGTCTCCCCCTCCCAAATGTTTCTTGTCCTCAAGCAACTGCAAGGGTGCTGCAAAACTTCTCCTTCTCCTCTTGTGGCCTCCTCATCAAATAGTCTCCTCCATTGCTCTGAATTTTCTGCAATATCTTTGTCTTCCCTGTTAGCCCCCCTATAAATTTTTGACAAAGCAAAGTAGGGGGATAAATTTTTTTTGAGCCTTCAAGGAATGCATCTCCCCTGAAGAGACATCATCCTTGAAGTCTCCTGTGCCTTTGCCTTTGATAAATTTCCCTCTGCTGCCTCCCTTTATAAGGTCTCATTGATAACATAAATTCTGCTCCAAAAGGCCTACATTAACCCTTATATCCCTGCAGAATGTCCCTTTTCACCTCTTCTTCATTTGTCAAAACCCCTTTTCTTTACCCCAAAATCACCCCTCTAATCCTTCTAAACCTCTCCAAAAATTCCCCCTAAGTCCTACACATACTCCTTGGTTGGCCGTTTAAACCCCCATTACCCCTATCATTGCCCTTCATTGCCCTCAAATTGCACTAAAAATGGGCAACAAACCCACTTTGCAACTTACATTAGGCCTTAGCCCCTTTCCGCTAGCCCCTCAGCCTTTTCTCCACGAGACCTGGGCGCTGAAACCGAGCGCTGGCCCGAAAGGCGCTTACCGCAAATGGATATCGGACGCAGTTTCAACCGTCGATCTGTATAGATCGGACAACGATCGCGGCTCCCACAATGTCCATTGTTCACCCCGTTCACCGCCCCGATCACGCCATAGCCGTCTATTTACCCGCAGATCCGACGGTTTAGATTCTACCCGCCCCAGTGGTCCCCGCGTACTATTAAAAAACCACCCAATTTCTATCGCACCACCTTTCGGAGGAAGGCGGTTTTTTCCCATTGCCTAGCGATTCCACTGATAAAATGACGCATGTCAGGCGCACTGTTTCAAAACCTCTATCTCATCGCACATTATCGTTCAGTACAGGACGCAGAGAGATATCGCTTTCAGCCGTTTGATCTGTAATCGCCCATCCAATGGTCATCGCTCAACGAAGCTGCGTGAGGTTTAACCCGAGGAAATCTTACCCCTGGCCCACTATCCATCGCCCTCTGATGCATTTTTCACCGTTGATCTCCGCCGAGATTGGACGGTCTAGATTCAATCACACGCCCGCCGTTGACCTGGGCCTTCCACGTCATCCGTCCACGTATCTTCATCGTTTTTCTCGCCCGCCCCCTTTATAATCCATTCAAAGATTAAATTTTAATGTTTTTTACGTTAAACGTCTGCCTCGACACCTTCCACTATTTTTCGCCAACCTTCACCAGAGCATTTCTCCACCATTCCTCTGCATTTTTTCGCCATTTCTTCGCAGTCCCACTATCATCCTCACATTCGTCCACATCATCCCACCCCCATACATGTTTTTCGTAATAGGCTTTCATGTTTTGCAGGGTTACCAACAGTAAATGGTTGCCATGATTCAGGGTTTCTGTCACAGCGACAGAAAACACAGGGAAGAGCGTGCACAGAGATTGTATCATGGAGAAAAGCCTGGGATAGTGCTCTGACACGAATTCCATTAAAAGAACAGGGTTTGACCCTGTAAAACTGTCCCGGAGCCATTAAAATGTGGGTTCCGCAGACAGAGATATAGATGAAGCAGCAGAGAGCTGAAGGCACGCAAATGAGGATATATACGCCTTATGTTCAGAGATTTGAAGGTAAAGAATCAGATTGAAGACCCATGGATCACGCAGAAGGTACATCACGAAAATCAGTGTGTCAGGGTTTCTACATCAGCAGAATGTTTTTTTTCCTAAAAAAGGATGGAGCACCCATGCAACTTTTATTATACGCCGTGTTCTTAAATAAATTTCCACCCTGACAACAGTCTGAAGCTACCAGAGCGTTTGTTTCATAAGTATGGCAGACTTCTTAATCATTCATTTATCTTTTGTTTATTCACCAATAGTACCATAGAGTCATGCGATAAGTCGTAGTAATCCACCAGAGTAAATAGAAATGCGATGAGGACCACTCTCATCCAGGTGACCCGGCCTTCTTCCTCCCTAGAGTTTTAATCTGCCTGCTTTTCTCACCTCCTCTTCCCGCTAGAGCTATAGTTGGAAAACTCATTGTAAAGGTTGTTGATCGGTTATCGAGGAGAATCATAAGTAGTTTCTTTTGAGACACGGTCTACGTAGCAAAAGTATTAGATAGAATTTTGAGGAATATGATTTGGGGGCCAGGTATTCAGCTGTTGGCAATGTTGTACTTGGAAATTTGTTGACCTTGCTGTTAATATGACAAGCACATTTCTTTGGATCCTGATCTAAAGCAGCGGTGATGTTTTCCTATCTTTGTGTTTTAATTCATTTCATTTCGTTTCTACTGGCTTGCATCAGAATATTGGCATAGGATTTACCCTTGTTATGTACCCTATGTTTCCGCTCTCCTTTCCATTAATGTTTTTCTTCTGAATGTGCTATCTAAGAATTGATTTCAGTTGATTTAACCATTGTAGTGGATGTTATTGCCTGCTCTCTGATGTATGAATCAAATGAATTCTGTTCTTAGATGTTTCTTGTTAAGGATTTAGTTGGAAGATTTGGGAACACTGGGGATTAGAGTTAGCCCTATCCACTAGGATCCTTGTGTGACCAGCTGGTCTTTAACTTTTTGTTCTAAACCTTTACTGTTCCTCCTCTCTTATCATTCCATCTCACACTGTCATCTTTAAGATCCAATGTTTTAGATGACTAGCCCAATTGAAAGCTTGCACATTGGATAGTAACCAAATCCTTTCCTGACTCCATTGCCCAATGGTTTTGTATGCTCCCTGGAATACTTCACCTCTGCCCTTTTCCTCTTTGCTCATCCTTGTCTTACATTGAACCCTTCCTTCCTGATAACCAGCAACCAAACAAACAATCAAACAAACAAACCCTGTGCCTATAACTAGCCTAACATCTTAACACTGAGCTTAAAAGTTATATACCTTTGATATATCATAGAGAGATCCCTCTCTAGACCTAGGAGGGCTAGATCCTAAGATCTGAAAGTGGTTTGATGTTGTCTCATCTTTTGGTCTTGCCAATCTGGCCAAAACATGGGAACCCCAACATAATGGCGAATCCGCTGGGGAGTTGAGTGCATTACACCTTAAACATTCTTAGGCATTCAAAAAACCTACAATCTCTGGTTAGGTTGGCAGTTAAACACTCCTATTCACAGATCAACCTCTATACCATTTGTTGTGTTTTTCTCCCATACTCTTGGAAAGAGTCTGGAAAGGGCCAGGTAGCCTCTAGATCTCACACTCTTTCAGAGGTGACATATTTGGTAAATGCCCTCCCAGTCAACCTCTGGTTAGAGTTTGCTGTGTTTGGAAGATATCCTTGAAAGGGGACATCTCATAAGCACTATGGTGGACAGTGTGCCCTCCAAAAACATCTTAAACCTTCCACCTGGTGACTCCATAGTTCCTAAATGATTTAAAGACTCCACTGGTGATCAGTAGGCCTGCTGATTATCTTGGTTCACATAAGACTCCACTGGGAGACCAACCTCCATAGCAACATCAACCACAGAAGAAGTAACAAGTAGGGTTAAGCTGCTTGGTTAGAAGATAACATTCTGGCTTCAAGAACCATTCATACAAGAGCTTACCCTAACCCAGACCCACCTGAAATAGTTGACAACCCTGAGAGTATCCTCAAGGGATCTACTGCACCTAAAAGACCAACTATTTCCAGCCACATTCATAGAGCTAACTCTACACCAGAAAACTTTACAGCTCTATCAGACCCACTTATTGACCTAGGCACTCAAAATAGTTTGCCAAGAACTAGGTCATTCAGTGTCCTAGACCAGTCAGACCTTGAGTTTCCTGGTTCACCACCCCAAAGTGGTGGACACCTTGGGAGCAGACAGACCCCTCCCTCTACAGCTCCTGATGTACATTTCATACAAAACTTGGGGCTCAATCATCCTAAATCTGCTCATCAGTCTTCTGCCGGTCATAATATCCCTGTTATCGATATACCAACTGCCCAAGTCAACCCTTTACCTCATCAAAACATCATCATGGCAGCCTGGTATGCACCTCTGGTTTTACCTCAATCTCTAGTACCCTTACCCAATGATTATCAATCAAAGATCCCACACTTTACTGCAAAAGAGTCTACCACAACCCAACACCATGTAGATAGGATGGAAGATTCCTTTGACTACATGGAAATAGATTATGATACAGTCAAAATGAGAATATTTGTAGAAATTTGAATAATAGCTGAATTATTCACCGAGATTATCTGATTATACACTATTTAAGCTTCATGCATAATACATAACCTCTTCTACAATTGATCATCAATATGCGGAAATAGAAATAGTCGCATGCACACATAAAACAATAATCAAGCACACATATCAACACAGTATGTAATGGGGAAAGAAATAGCTGAAAACCCCCAACTATCTGTATAATATAATGATATAGAACATGTAACAATACATAGCACAAAGCTCTCACAGCTCTCAGCACTATCTCACATGCTACACACAAACTAGCACAGAAGATGAACACGTCACAGGTTCAAATCTCCTCCACAAGTCTGCCTGCCTCTACTACGCAATCCAAGATGAATAATGATGAGATCCAAGTTCGAATCCCACTAGCTTTAACTGCGCAATCCTCATTGGCAATCTCAATCAATGTGTGTGCAAATCTCATGCACAGCCATAGTCACAACTGATAGTAGACTCACCCTTTCACCCACCTCTAACACTAGTCTCCACTGAACTTTCCATGCATTGCAGTTAACTGATGTATTCTTTAGTTGATTTATGAGTTAATAATTAGTGAATTAATTAATAATTAATTCACACCACTCATCACTAGTGTATTTATCAGTTAGACTAAATACAACTAGTTCAACTAAGTTAAACGGAACACAACTCCACCAACTGTCTCATCAACTCCACCAAACTCTGCCACATGAGTTCTAACTGAAGTCAACCATGCAATAGCTCAACTAACCCATAGGAAAAGCGTGTTTCCTTCTGTCAGCTGCATGTGCCACATCCAAGCATCAAACTGAAGTGCTCCAAGAGGAAAAGATATTGTTTATAGTCTAAATATTATTAAGGGTTAATAATATTTGACTGTTCTATTTTTAGCCCGGCAGTCTAAAAATAGATTCCGCCCAATGTCTAAAAATAGAGGTCCATCTATTTTTACCAACTCAACCAATCATCCATAAATAGCATCTTGCAACTCATAGACCATGATCCATATGTCTAAAAATAGACATAGTTTAAAAATAGACTTTGCGCCAAAAATAGCCTGCGGGCCCACTTAGTGAAGGCGACTTCATTTCACTAAGCTCCATCATCTTGTTGCATTTTCAACACTCACTCTCAACAAGATATGGATTATCTGCAACCCCTATCCTGCCTCTGTGGAATTCGAATTTGCTCCTGGTGAACGCCTTTGTCAAGATGTCAGCATCCTGATCCTCCGTGGGAATATATGAAAGTAACATGATTCTCCGCTGCACACAATCTCTGATATGATGGTACCTGATGTCGATGTGTTTGGATCTATCATGAAATACTGGATTAGCCGAGAGTTTAATGCAACTCTGGTTATCAAAATAAATCACAGTAGGCTCCAAGTGTGACCCGAACAACCCGACCAGGATCTTCCTCATCCATATGGCCTCGCATGCAGCCAAGCTTGCTGCCATATACTCAGCCTCTGCTGAACTGAGTGCCACGGATCTTTGCTTCCTGCTGTACCAAGAAACTGTTGTCGACCCGATACTGAAGATCCCTCCAGATGTGCTCTTTCTGTCTGTTGGGCTCCCTGCCCAATCTGCATCCGTGAAGCCACATAGCTTCACCTCATCCTCCTGTCTGTACCACAAGCCATATCCCGATGTGCCTCTAAGATAACACAATACATGCTTTCCTGCCTTCCAGAAGAGCTTGGTAGGCTTAACCATAGCTTGTGACAGCTGGTTAACAGCATAGCATATATCGGGTCGTGTATTGACCAGATACATAAGCGACCCCACCAACTGTTGATAAACAGTGGCATCCACTACCTCCGCCGAAGTAGCATCCTCCTTCCTCCAACCTCCGGGAAGAGGAGTATCAACAGGCTTGCAGCCATGCATGTTGAACTTCTCCAGTATCTCCCGGGCATACTTACCCTGAGAAACAAATAGTCCATCACTGCGCTGCCAAATTTCCAATCCCAGGAAATAATGAAGGAGGCCCAAGTCCTTCATCTCAAACTCTCTAGCAAGATCCTCCTTGCATGAAAGTATCAGCAGCTCATCACCCGTCAAAATCAGATCATCTACATACAGTACAATGATCAGCAACTTCCCCTCCACCACAATCTGGTACAGGTTAGGATCCGCCTCACTCTTGGAGAATCCAAGTCCGGTGAAATAACTGTCTATCCGTGTGTACCAAGCACGAGGTGTTTGTTTCAACCCATACAGTGCTCTCTTGAGTCTGCACACATGCGACTCACTGCTGAAGATCTCGAAACCTTCGGGTTGCTCTATGTACACCTCCTCCTCAATGACTCCGTTGAGGAACGCAGTCTTCACATCCATCTGATGGATGTGCCACCCCATCTGCGCTGAGAGAGCTAGGATCGTTCGTATGGAAGAATACCTTGTGACAGGTGCAAAGGTCTCCTCATAATCGATCCCCTCTATCTGTGAGAAGCCTCGGGCAACAAATCTTGCCTTGTACTTCTCCACACTCCCGTCAGCCGCCTGCTTCACTTTGTAGATCCATCGCGAACCCACCACTGATTTCCCCTCCGGTCGCAGGACAATCTCCCATGCACTGTTTCTGACAATCGAATCATACTCTTCCACCATGGCATCTACCCATGCGGGGTCCTCCACAGCTTCCTCGAAAGAGGATGGCTCTATCACGACACATTTTCTCACAAGAGCCATGTATCCAGTGTACCGGTCCGGTGACTGTCTCTGTCTGCGCTGTGCTGTAGGTGCTCCTACAACCTTCTCTGCATCTTGAGCCAGTCGCTCAGCTTCTGTAGTGCGCTTGCGCCCTCTGATGGTTGGCGCTGCATGAGTGGTCTCTTCCACTCCATGAACTTCCTCATGTGGCTGATCCACATCCTGAAGCTCATCCTTAGGAACTAATAGCTCCTCATCTACATGCAAGTGTGGCTCCCTCTCAAGCGAACACTGCATGGCTTTCTCCTCCTGAAATTTAATATCCCATCGCACAACAGTCTTGCAACTGTCTGGCAAATACACACGATAGTTGTGGGGTGTATTAGTGTATCCCACAAATATCCCAACCTCTGCAGTCGGATCCAGCTTCTTTCTAGCATCCTTCGTCACATGCATGTAGATAGGTGAACCAAAAATCCTCAAATGGGAAATATCAGGCCTCTTGCCAGAAAACGCCTCCTCCGGTGTACTCATGCCAAGTATCTTGTGAGGACAACGGTTCTGCACATACACTACAGTATTGCATGCCTCCACCCACAAGTGAAGGGGTAGGCCCTGATCATGCAACATCGCCCGTGCAGCACCCACGATCGTTCTGTTCTTCCACTCAGCAACCCCGTTCTACTGTGGGTTATGGGGTGCGATGAGATCTCTCCGAATCCCTTCCGCGCTGCAAAAGTCCTTGAATTCAGCAGAGATGAACTCACCACCATTGTCGCTCCTAAGAGCCTTCACATGCTTCCCCGATTCCTTCTCAACCAGCGCCTTGAACTCACAGAACTTTGAGTATGTCTCGCTCTTCTTCTGCATGAAAAAGATTCAGCACTTCCGAGAAAAATCATCAACAAAGATTACATAGTACTTGTGCTTTGTTGTCGAAGCTACTGAGAAAGGTCCACACACGTCTGTGTGGATTCTCTCAAGGATCGTCATGGCGCGACTATCCTTCTCGTGAAAGGTGGCTTTCACAAATTTTCCCAAGGTACACCCCTTGCACTGATCTGACTGCGCAAGAGTGCCCTTAGGAAGCCCAGTAGAAATATGTTGTAGTATCTTCAAAGCTCCATGGTGAAGGTGGCCCAATCTCCGGTGCCACAGCTCGCCATCATCCCGGTTCACCACTCCTTCCGCCTTGCATGCCATTGCTGCACAGCCATCTACTTGCAACTGATAAAGGTTCTTGACTCGAACCCCTATCTTCCGGGTTTCTCCAGTTGTCTTACTGTGCAGGAAAGCCTTTCCCTCGCTGAAGACCACATCATACCCCTTGTCTTCCAACATCACCACAGAGATCAGATTCTTCATCAATCCTGGAACATGCAATACTTCCTTCAATACGAAGGGTTTACCAGACTCCCTCTCAAAGGAAATGGTACCGATACCGGTCGCACTGTATCTACCATCATTGCCCATCTCGATGTGCACTCCAAGATCTTTCTCCTCCAGATCTGAAAACAAATCTCGATCTCCGGTCATGTGAAATGACGCACCACTGTCCAAGAACCATACTGATCCCATCACACTTGAAACCAAGCATGCGATCAGTGAAAAATCTAGCTCAAACTGTGAGGCTAAGGCCTCTCCCGCTGCAGATCCAGCAGCATGCTTATTTTTCTTCTTTTGCGGACAATTTGTGGCATAATGTCCATGCTGGTGACAGTGAAAGCACTTCACCTTAGACATGTCTTGCTTCTTGCCTTTCGCACCAGACTGAGAAGCTTTCTTGCTCTTCCCATTCTTTTCTTTGGAAGCCAAAGTGCATTTTTCTTCATCAGATACCTTTGATGAAGATCTGTCCCTGGTAGTTCGCCTTATCTCCTCTTGCATGAGAACCGACCAAAGTCGCTCCCATCCCGACAACTTCTCCCGACCATTGACAGAGTCCTGATAGGAATGCCAACTCTTCGGAAGACCAAGGAGAGCCAGGTCCACCAAGTCCTCATCATCGACAGTCACCCCCACACTTCCCAGCTCATCTCTACATTGAGTGAACTTCGTGAGGTACTTGGCGATACTGTCGCCTTTCTCCATCTTAATGTTTCTGATTTTATCCTTGAGCGCCAACTTCCTCTGGTCGCTCTTGCTCTGGAATAGATCTGTCAATGCTTTCCACATCAAGTATGGAGAATATTTTCCATGCAGGTTGGATACAATGTGATCCTTCACGCCCTCCAACAGAATCCTTCGACATTTCGCCATCTTCTTTTTCCAAGCCTCAACTTGAGCAGCATCAGTAGGCTTTGGGATCTCAGCATCTATGAAATCCTTCAGCCCGTTATCATCTAATACCGCCTCCATTCTGTCCTTCCATGCAACATAATTCGAACTTCCCTCAAGGGCATATTCCAGTCGCAAACCGTTGAAAGACATTTCAACTCCGGCACCAAGAAAACAAACTGCTGCAAAATTCGAATTCCAAGCTCAAAACTCAACTGCTTCTGGATCTGTGAGAACAAAGTATTTCTAGCACAGAGATCGACTGTAGGGGCGTTTACTGGATATATCACCTTTCAAAGAAAGGATGGATCCAGAGGCTACCTGGCCCGCTTACAGACTCTGTCTACCGAAATAAATTGTAATCACTGTAATAGATCCGATGATCAATTCTTGCTCCGATACCATGTAGAAATTTGAATAATTTGCTGAATTATTCACCGAGATTATCCTGATTACACACTATTTAAGCTTCATGCATAATACATAACCTCTTCTACAATTGATCATCAATATGTGGAAATAGAAACAGTCGCATGCGCACATAAAACAATAATCAAGCACACATATCAACACAGTATGTAATGGGGAAAGAAATAGCTGAAAACCCCCAACTATCTGTATAATATAATGATATAGAACATGTAACAATACATAGCACAAATCTCTCATAGCTCTCAGCACTATCTCACATGCTACACACAAACTAGCACGGAAGATGAACAAGTCACAGGTTCAAATCTCCTCCACAAGTTTGCCTGCCTCTACTACGAAATCCAAGATGATAATGATGAGATCCAAGTTTGAATCCCACTAGATTCAACTGCGCAATCCTCATTGGCAATCTCAATCAATGTGTGTGCAAATCTCATGCACAACCATAGTCACAACTGATAGTAGACTCACCCTTTCACCCAACTCTAACACTGGTCTCCACTGAACTGTCCATGCATTGCAGTTAACTGATGTGTTCTTTAGTTGAATTATGATTTAATAATTAGTGAATTAATTATTAATTAATTCACACCACTCATCACTAGTGTATTGGTCAGTTAGACTAAATACAACTAGTTCAACTAAGTTAAATCGAACACAACTCCACCAACTGTCTCATCAACTCCACCAAACTCTGCCACTTGAGTCCTAACTGAAGTAAACCATGCAATAGCTCAACTAACCCTTAGGAAAAGCATATTTCCTTCTGTCAGCTGCATGTGCCACATCCAAGAATCAAACTGAAGTGCTCTAAGAGGAAAAGATAATGTTTATAGTCTAAATATTATTAAGGGTTAATAATATTTGACTGTTCTATTTTTAGCCCAGCAGTCTAAAAATAGAAACCGCCCAATGTCTAAAAATAGAGGTCCATCTATTTTTACCAACTCGACCAATCATCCATAAATAGCATGCTGCAACTCATAGACCATGATCCATATGTCTAAAAATAGACTTTGCGCCAAAAATAGCCTGTGGGCCCACTTAGTGAAGGCGACTTCTTTTCACTAAGCTCCATCATCTTGTTGCATTTTCAACAATCTTTGCCCAGAGCTTAGGGGGTGATGTGAATAAATGGTTTAAGGGCCTATCTCTGGGTAGCATAAATGACCTCCCAGCTCTATATCAGACCTTCATAAACAAATGGGAAGTCAAGGCCAACCCTCACCAACTCCTAGCAGAATATATGAGCCTTAAAAGAAACGTAGGAGAGAGTGTCCACGATTACACAAAAAGATTTAACAACATTTACAACGCTCTTCCTCCACACATGAAACCTCCCTAAGGCATGGCCCTATCGAAATACCCTGAAGGCTTTGATGCTGACATGGCCTATCAGCTTAGGGATAAAGAGTACAACACATTGGAAGACATGCAGAAAGGAGCAGTGAATATAGAAGCCAACTTGATTGAGAAAAGGGCAAGGCTGAGAGCTGAGAAGAGGGTAACATATAGAGATGACAATGTAGCTTCTACATCTGACCCCAATTATGACCGTCTATCTAAAAACGTGGAAGAGCTACAACAAATGGTAAAAAAATTGGTTGTCACAGTTAGTAACCAAAACAGAAATAAAAACCAGAACCAAAACTTTAGAAGAAACAATGCCCCTCCCAATAGACAAAGAGAATCAGATCAGCAAGTTATTCCCCCATTCCAAGAAAAAATTTTAGATGAAGATGAGGGAATTGTAGAAGATTCTAAAGGGAATGCAATAAACATGTTTGAAACAGAAGATTCAATCCATAACTGTGACTCGGAAGAAGATCAACCCTCATCCTCTTATGGGGATGAGGAATGGTTAGAATCTGAAGATTATAGGTTTGAATTTGAAAATGCCATGATGCAAGTCGGAGAGCAATATGAACTTAGAAGTAAAAAGAGCCAAGAAACTACCAAACCAAAAGCTTCTGAGGTCACCATCAAGAAAATACCGGAGAAAACTTCTAAAGGAATTGCTGAAATTAACAAATCAGTAGATGAGAGTTCTGGAAAGAAAAAAGAAAAGGACAACCAAAACACTGATACACAAGGTAAAGCAGCTAGCAGCACTAGCACTGCAGTTAGTGCTCCTGATAAAACTGTCACAAACACTGTACATAACGAGAATCAACACACTGATTCAGCCACAAAAGAAGTGGCTAACAAAACAGAGTTGAACATTCCAAAGAGTCAGTGCACTTTCAATTTGGAGAGTGAGATTGCAAAAATTAAAATCTCTATCCCACTCTTTGAGCTGGCCACTCAGGATGTATATAAAGGCCAAATTTTGAAAGCATTAAATTTATGTGAGAACAGTGACAATGTAAATCTGAGTGATGATCAACCTGCCCTTCTGTTTCATCCAAAGATAGAAGGAAAGTTTCAGGAAGGTGTAGTGCCCCCTTTTTATATCAGTCTTAATGTCCATGATAATATTATCCACAATGCAATGCATGATTCTGGGGCATCACACAACCTGATGCCTAAAGTAGTGATGGAAAGATTAGGCCTAGAGATAACCCGTCCCTATAAAGACCTATATTCATTTGACTTTAGTAGAGTAAAGTGTCTTGGCCTGATCAAAGATTTATGTGTGAGCCTTACTCAGATTCCTGCTAAGTGTATGGTCATGGATGTTGTGGTGGCTGATGTGCCGCCCAAGTATGGCATGTTATTATCAAGATCATGGGGAGCCAAGCTGCAAGGAACAATGCAGATGGATGGGGCTTATGCCACAATCCCAATCTTTGGCCAACTGAGAAGACTGTACAGGGAGCACAAATGAAATTCCTGGTTAGTAGCCCTGAAAAGCCTGAAAATGCTCCTCTATACTCTGTGCATACAGACCTGGACTCCTTTATCTTCTGCAACGATGAATCTTTGGGGGAGCCAGAATCTGAAAACGTAGATTTAAGAAAAGGTACACATGATGAAACAGAACCAATGGACTTTAACATAATGGCTACCCTAGACTCAGAGGAGGAAGACGTGGAAAAATTTGAACAATGCACAGAAACAACAATGCAAAGTGGACCAGAAACAAAATGTAATCAGCCAACTAGTCAGCTCTCTGACTTCCACACCCATAACGAAAAACTAAACAGCCCACAGCCTAGTGCAGACCCTATAATGCAAAATAATGGCGAACCCAGCTATAGGGAAAGAAATGATAACAAAAACGAGAGTGAACCCCTGTGGGAAATGAGTTTCGATGGGTCCTGCACAAGAAGAACTGTTGGAGCTGGGGTTTGGCTACGAAACACAGAGAGCAACTACGCAAAAAGCCATGCCTGTAATCTGCATTTCAAATGTACCAATAATATTGTAGAGTATGAGGCCCTTATCCTGGGTTTGAATCTGTTGAAGAAAATAGGAGCCCGTAGAATAGCCATGCAGGGAGACTCTGAATTGGTTATCAAATAGGTGAACGGTGAATACACAGCCAAACACCCTAGGTTGAGAGCATATAGGAACGATGTTGTGGACATATTGAAAACATTTGTTGAATACGAATTAGTGTTTGTTCCTAGAAATCAGAACGCCATTGCAAATGGATTAGCTTGCCTAGCCAGTTCATACCCTAAGACTCCAAGCGACCAACAAATAATAATACAAACCAGATTCAGACCTGCAGTGTCGGATAACGAAAAATACTGGTAGGTTTTCGAGGGAGATAAACAAATTGAATATTTTTTGATGGGCAGGAACGAGTTTGAGTTTTCCGATTTAGACTCTACGTCTAGTGATAGCTGCCTAAGTGAGGAACCCTCGGTCGAGGAAGAAACTACACCCCACGATGTAGAGATAAACGCTTTAAATGAAGAAACTGGAAATTCAACCACGGAGTGTGAAAACACAGACAGTGAAGAAGTAGAGGTGCTGCAGGCCAAAGATAAGAACATACCTCGAGGTCTGGCGCCGTTAGAAGACCTTTTTGACTTCGATGATGTGGCAAAAAATCCCACCATTGAGCACGCGGACTCTGACGTAGAAGAATGCAACATAGGCACAAAAGATAATCCCAAAATAATTAAATTGGCTAAGTCTCTTCCTGCGAACATGAAAAAGAAATACATTAACTTTTTAAAGGAATTTATTGATGTGTTTGCGTGGAGTTATGAAGACCTAAAGGCTTATGACACGAACATTATACAACACAAAATACCTTTAAAAGAAAATCAGAAACCCTTCAAGCAGAAACTTCGTAGTATAAACCCAAAACAATTGCCTGCAATTGAAAAGAGATTAAAAAGATGTATGAGGCAGGGATAATAGTTCCCGTAAGGTTCTCTGAGTGGGTTTCGAATTTAGTGGCTGTGAGAAAGAAAAATGGGGAGATTAGATTATGTATTGACTTCAGAAATCTTAATAGAGCCTCACTCAAAGACAACTACCCTTTGCCAAAAATGGAACATATTCTTGAGAGGGTGGTAGGCTCTAGAAGGATATCCCTGCTAGACGGTTTCTCAGGTTACAATCAAGTCTTAGTAATCCCAGAAGACCAACTCAAAACAGCGTTTACCACTCCATGGGGCACCTTTATGTATGTAAAAATGCCTTTCAGACTGATGAACGCTGGTGCAACCTTCCAAAGAGCAATGGATATAGCTTTTTCGGATGAGATAGGACACTTCATTGTTATTCACTTGGATGACATAACAGTCTATTCTAATACTGAAGAAGAACACCTAAAACATCTGAGGAAAGTGTTTGAAAAATGTAGAAGGTTTGGTCTGTCATTGAATCCTAAAAAGACTGTCTTTGGGCTACAAGAGGGAAAAATTCTTGGCCACATTATATCTGAAAAAGGAATTAGGATAGACCCACAAAGAGTTAAGGGAATACTACAGATCACACACCCAAGAAACATCAAGGAATTACAGTCCTTCATTGGGAAGATTAACTTCCTTAGGAGGTTTATTCCCAATCTAGCTGAACACCTTAGGAACATGACTAACATGCTGAAGAAAGGTGTAGGAGTTAAATGGACTGTTGAAGCTAAGAAATATTTTGAATCAGTAAAACTTGCACTCACCTAGGCTCCTGTTCTAATCAGCCCAGATTTCTCAAAGGATTTCCTGATTTTTTCATTTGCCTCCAAGCATACAATAGCTGCAGTTCTACTGCAGAAAAATTCAGAGGGAATGGAACAACCCATTTCTTTCTTCATCAAAGCACTCAGGGATGCACCCTTGAAATACAACATTATGGAAAAACAGGCCTATGCTCTGATTAAGGCCTTGAAAGACTTTAGGGTATACATATTTCATTCCCACACCATAGCCTATGTGCCAAATATAGTGGTTAAAGATATCTTGTCCCAAGACCTAGATGGGAAGAGGGGCAAGTGGATTGTTGTGATTTTAGAGTATGACCTTGAGATAAAACCCACCAAACTAATTAAAGGTCAGGGCTTAGCCCAATTAATGGCTGAATCAAACCTACAAGCCCTTGATATTAACATGGTAAATGCCTTGGATGAGCAGCAAGAATTTCCTGGTCCCACTGTTGAGGAAAACTTTCAGAGCTCTCCTTGGTATTCTGACATTTTGTATGTGCTTACACACCTCAATGCCCCTCCTGAACTATCAAAGACCAAGGACAGATACTTAAAGCTAAAATCCAGAAGTTACTGTATTCTGAATGAATGCTTATACTGGAAAAATCCAAATGGCCTATTGCTTAAATGTTTGCCTGAGTCTGAAGCAGAAAGGATTAAACAAGAATTCCATGCAGGAGAGTGTGGAGGCCACCTGAGTTGGAAGGATATTGCAAAAAAAATACTCAGAGCTGGTTACTATTGGCCTACACTCTTCAATCATGTCCATAAGATGATAATTTCCTGCCACAAATGCCAGATTTTTTAAGGCAAAAGAAAGCTCCTTCCCTTACCTCTACAACCCATCATTGTTGAAGGTCCCTTTTTGCAATGGGGCCTAGATTTCATAGGTGAAATTCACCCTGCTTCTTCTGCACAGCACAAATGGATCCTAACAGCCACAGACTATTTCACTAAGTGGATAGATGCCATACCTACTAGGAATGCCACAGATTCAGTCATCATTAGTTTCCTAGAAGGTCATATCCTCTCTCGGTTTGGCTGCCCAAGGAAAATAATCACTGATAACGCTACTTCTTTCAGATCCAAGAAAATGGTTGATTTTTGTCACAGATATCAAATAGCACTCGGTCATTCAACTGCCTATTACCCTCAAGGTAATGGATTAGCTGAATCATCAAACAAGAGCCTGGTGATCATCATCAAGAAGCTGTTGGAAGAGAACAAAATGTCATGGCATAACAAGTTAGTACATGCTTTGTGGGCTGACAGGCTTACAACAAAGAAATCTATTGGCATGTCACCTTATCAGCTTGTCTATGGAACAGAAGTAGTGTTTCCTACCAGCCTTGGGGTACCAGTGGTCAAGCTGGTCCAGGAGATTCAAACAGAAGAAGACTTTATGGTGAGAAGGATAAACCAGACAATTCATCTCCAACAAACAAGGGAATAGGTTTACAACAGAGCAGTGAAGGTTCAGGAAAATATAAAGAAATTGTTTGACAAAAGAACCAAAGTTGCTGATTTCAAAAATGGGGATAAAGTTCTAAAGTGGGACTCAAGAAGAGAGAATAAAGGAAAGCACCGCAAGTTTGACAGTTTTTGGCAAGGTCCATACATTATCCAGGCCACTGTGGGTCCAAATGCCTTCTTTCTACAGGAATTAGATGGTATAGAGTTGTTTGGGGGTCCTGTCAATGGCAGGATGCTCAAACACTACCTCTGCTGATTTTCAATTTCCAGTTTTCATTTCCATTGTACATACCATTGTAGTTTTTGTTTTCAAGAAAAAGAAAAAATGTTTCAAAAAATAGAGGAAAAGAGAGGTTCAGACATCCTTAAAACATGAACCTTTGATGTGCAAAATATTGGCTCTAATAAGCTCAAAACCTGAGCCAAAGAAAGTAAAACAGCTGGTCCTAACATGCCCAAAATCTGGACCAGCAAAGAAGAAAGAAGAATCATCTCTAACATGCCCAAAACCAGAGCTGAAATGAAGAAAACAAGTGACTCTAACATGCTCAAAACTTGAGTCACAAAGAGAAGAAGGATACTTCGAGTTTAATATTTCAAGCCTTCACAGTTTTGTTTTCAGTTTTCTACATTTTTGTCCATGTGCAACTGTCTTTATTTCTTGGACCCACAGCAAGTCAGACAGTCTAATCCTGGCTTGACTGTTTTTCAATTTCTGTCGTAGAATATAGAGAAGAAATCTGTTGGACAGTTTAATCCCGGAAGATATTAGATTAGGTAGAGAAACATATGAGACCAACAGTCTAATCTGGTCCCATGGAGTAATAAGGGTAGAAATAGAATAGGTTTATTTTCCTGTTTGTAAAAAATAAATTATGTAAAGGGTCTGCTAGCTCAAATGCACCCTAGAAGAAGAAAAAATTCTAGCACTGTAGTGTGGGTAGGTAGATTGATTGGGAAATTTTTTCTGCTAAATTGATGTCTTCACAATTGTGGTAGTTGAAAATCAAAGAAGAAGGTGGCTTAAGTAGCAGGCATCTGGCCTACACCAAAGATCATTTTCTGAATTCTTGACTCCTTCAAGAAGAAGCCATCCCCATGTGGAGCCACTGTTAGCCCCCCTATAAATTTTTGACAAAGAAAAGTAGGGGGCTAAATTGTTTTTGAGCCTTCAAGGAATGCATCTCCCCTGAAGACACATCATCCTTGAAGTCTCTTGTGCCTTTGCATTTGATAAATTTCCCTCTGCTGCCTCCCTTTATAAGGTCTCATTGATTACATAAAATTCTGCTCCAAAAGGCCTACAATAACCCTTATATCCCTGCAGAATGTCCCTTTTCACCTCTTCTTCATTTGTCAAAACCCCTTTTCTTTACCCCAAAATCACCCCCCTAATCCTTCTAAACCTCTCCAAAAATTCCCCCTAAGTCCTACACATACTCCTTGGTTGGTCGTTTAAACCCCCATTACCCCTATCGTTGCCCTTCATTGCCCTCAAATTGCACTAAAAATGGGCAACAAACCCACTTTGCAACTTACATTAGGCCTTAGCCCCTTTCCGCTAGCCCCTCAGCCTTTTCTCCACGAGACCTGGGCGCTGAAACCGAGCGCTGGCCCGAAAGGTGCTTACCGCAGATGGATATCGGACGCAGTTTCAAAAGTCGATCTGTATAGATCGGACGATGATTGCGGCTCCCACAACGTCCATTGTTCACCCCGTTCACCGCCCTGATCGCACCATTGCCATCTATTTACCCGCAGATCCGACGGTTCGGAGTCTACTCGCCCCGGTGGTTCCCGCGTACTATTCAAAAACCACCCGGTTTCTATCGCACCACCTTTCGGAGGAAGGCGGTTTTTTCCCATTGCTTAGTGATTCCACTAATCAAATGACGCATGTCAGGCGCACTGTTTCAAAACCACTATCTCATCGCATGTTATCATTCGGTACAGGACGCGGAGCGATATCGCTTTTAGCCGTCTGATCTGCAATCGCCCATCCAACGGTCATCCCTCAACGAAGTTGCACGAGGTTTAACCCAAGGAAACCGTACCCCTAGCCCACTGTCCATCGCCCTCCGATGCATTTTTCACCGTTGATCTCCGCCGAGATCGGACGGTCCAGATTCAATCACATGCCCGCCGTTGACTCGGGCCCACCACATCATCTGTCCATGTATCTTCATCATTTTTCTCGCCCACCCCCTTTATAATCCATTCAAAGATTAAAATTTAATGTTTTTTACGTTAAACGTCTGCCTCGACACCTTCCACTATTTTTCGCCAACCTTCACCAGAGCATTTCTCCACCATTCCTCTGCATTTTTTCGCCATTTCTCCGTAGTCCCACTATCATCCTCGCAGTTGTCCACATCATCCCACCCCCATACATGTTTTTCGTAATAGGCTTTCGTTTTTTGTAGGGTTACCAACAGTAAATGGCTGCCATGATTCAGGGTTTCTGTCACAGTGACAGAAAACACAGGGAAGAGCGTGCACAGAGATCGTATCATGGAGAAAAGCCTGGGATAGTGCTCTGACACGACTTCCATTAAAAGAACAGGGTTTGACCCTGTAAAACTGTCCCGGAGCCATTAAAATGTGGGTTCCGCAAACAAAGATATAAATGAAGCAACAGAGAGCTGAAGGCATGCAAATGAGGATATATAAGCCTTATGTTCAGAGATTTAAAGGTAAAGAATCAGATTGAAGACCCATGGATCACGCAGAAGGTACAACATGAAAATTAGTGTGTTAGGGTTTCTACATCAGCAGAATGTTTTTTTTCCTCAAAAAGGATGGAGCACCCATGCAACTTTTATTATATGCCGTGTTCCTAAAGAAATTTCCACCCTGACAACAGTCTGAAGCTACCGAGCATTTGTTTCATAAGTATGGCAGACTTCTTAATCATTCATTTATCTTTTGTTTATTCACCAATAGTACCACAGAGTCCTGCAGCCAAAGTACGTCAGAGACATACCTGGAGTAAATAGAAGTCTGATGAGGACCACTCTTTCATCCACAGAGTGCCAGAATTGAAAGCTCAGAATTTATACAGAGTGGGCTTCGGCCTTCTTCCTCCCCCAAGTTTTTAATGCTACATTTAGTTCTCACCTACTTTCTCTGCTCTGCTAGAGCTATAAATTCATGAAGGAACTCATTGTAAAGGTTGTTGCTCAGTTAGTAGAGAATCGCAAGTAGTTTTTTTTGAGACACAGTCTCTGTGTAAAGTGTTATATAGGCTGAGGAATATGATTTCAGACTGAGTATTCAGCTATTGGCAATGTTGTACTTGACTGGTATTGCTATTTAATATGACAAGCACATTTCTTTGGATCCTGATCTAAAGCAGCAGTGATGTTTTCCTATCTCTGTGTTTTAATTCATTTCATTTCGTTTCTATTGGCTTGCATCAGAATATTCGCATAGGATTTACCCTTGTTAGGTACCCTATGTTTCTGCTCTCCTTGCCATTAATGTTTTTCTTTTGAATGTGTTATCTAAGAATTGATTTCAGTTGATTTAACCAGTGTAGTGGATGTTATTTCCTACTCTCTGATGTATGAATTAAATGAATTCTGTTCTTAGATGTTTCTTGTTAAGGATTTAGTTGGAAGATTTGGGAACACTGGGGATTAGAGTTAGCCCTGTCCACTAGGATCCTTGTGTGACTAGCTGGTCTTTAAATTTTTGTTCTAAACCTTTACTGTTCCTCCTCTCTTATCATTCCATCTCACACTATCATCTTTAATATCCAATGTTTTAGATGACTAGCCCAATTGAAAGCTTGCACATTGGATAGTAAGCAAATCCTTTCCTGACTCCATTGCCCAATGGTTTTGTATGCTCCCTGGAATACTTCACCTCTGCCCTTTTCCTCTTTGCTCATCCTTGTCTTACATTGAACCCTTCCTTCTTGATAACCAACAACCAAACAAACAATCAAACAAACAAACCCTGTGCCTATAACTAGCCTAACATCTTAACACTGAGCTTCAAAGTTATATACCTTTGATATATCATAGAGAGATCCCTCTCTGGACCCAGGAGGGCTAGATCCTAAGATCTGAAAGTGGTTTGATGTTGTCTCATCTTTTGGTCTTGCCAATCTGGCCAAAACATGGGAACCCCAACATTCCCAATGGTCCTTCCTTAATATGCAAGTTTTCCCTTGATGAATAAACTCAAAGGCTCTCATCATGAAGAAATGGAAGGTTGTTGTGGAAACCTTCTTGCTGATCCATGGCCTCCTCAAGATAGAAGTGATGTCTATCATGGGGTTTTCATGATCCATGAAAGACTCCCATCCCCATGCTATCATCAAAATGAAGTGGATCACCTCCCAGCTTGGCAACCCATAGAAGCTCTCATCCCCAATACATGTGAGAGGCATGTCACCAACCAAAAAATGGCTCACTTTGCAAAGAGACAAGTGATTTATCATAGTGGCCATACAAAAACTCATGCTCCCATGGAAGCATGCAATGCAAAAATAATGGGGAACTCCTTCCCCCATGGGCACATTCAACAAGTGTGCCTTTCCTCCAACTATGCCCCCAACAAGGATAATGACATCTTCAGCTTGTGGGATCATGATTAGAATCATTCTAGCCACCATGTGTAATAGAGGATAAGGAATATGTTCCCTCATGTGCAACCAGCGTAGTTTTATCCTTAACTGCCATAGGATAAGATATGACAGGTGCCTCCCCCAAAACTTTTTTGTTGCCTCGTGTATTTGGAATGCTTGGAGAATGTGCATCATCGTTGGTGTAAAATAATCACACCATAAGGAATATAATAGATTCCCAAGGTTCTCCAAGGAATGGCCTGCATCAACATAGTTCATGGCCTTGGATGGCCCATGAAACCCATCATACTTAGTGCCCCATCTTGGCACCATGCCCTGCAATGAGTGTCAGAAAAATATAATCATATAGGAGATACTAAATAATTCTCAAGAGGATGAGCCTCTCTATATACTTGTTTTACATCAGTGGGGTAACTCATGGATGAGTTCCCTCTGACACTCAAAGAATAAGGAGGTGTGAATGGTGGCTCCTCCCAAGAGCTATGTTCCTCCTCCTCCACCAAGTAGTCCATGCACTTCTCCATATGAGAGTACACATCTTCTTTGTATCCTTCCCATATGAATCCACCCAAGAGAGTATGATAAGCTTTGACAAAACTAGTGGGTTTGGAAATTAGGATTTCATAAATGGCATCAAATAGTCCTTCATTGAGTTTGGAGTCACTAGCCAAAAGAATAAGGTTATATAAATACATAACTCCATTTACCACCTTGAACCTTTCATACTTTACTTCCCCTTCAAGAACCCCCCACGTGAAAAGGTCCTTGGAGTATTCCATCATGAGTTGGGAATCCCAATAGGGATCCAAGCTCTCCAAGAATTACAGCGCTATAGAGGTCTGAAATGCAGCCGATGTCTTTTCGTGGCTCCCATATTTTACATCCTTGATATCAAAATCACATGTTGGAGCATCATTATCTTCCCTTTTCTGCCCCATTTGCAGCTGTTCTTGCACAATACAAGATTGGAGCATATGGAAATCAACTTCCCCTTGGAAAGTCCTTGTTTTCCAAAACCTCCTCCTTTTGGCCCATGTATACAAGAGGGTTAGGATCCCCTTGCCATCTTCAGAAAACTCCTTTGTGAATGAAGAGATCATGGGCTGCCCCAAAGATATGGAGTTTCCATGTGCCCTCATGCTCATGCCATCATAGATCTCTGATTTATCCTTTATCAACGCAGATATCTAAGTGGGAATTTGCAATGTCCCTTTCACTAAACTGCTCATCTCTCTCTTGAATGCTTGAGAGATTCTCTGTATTGTGCTAGCTTCTCCCAAGGCTCCCTCCTTAGCCAAGTATGCATATGTAGCCCATAGTTGAGAGAACACTTTATATTTCCTCCTATCAAGAGATGCTCCTAGTAGAGTGCCTCCTTGCAAAGAGGTGTCAAGGCATAGAGTAGAATGTGGATGTAGGCAGACAGATTTTTCCCTACCCTCAATGCATAAGTCCTCTTGCCTTCTTTGTGCTTCCAAGCTCAGAAGTAGAGAAGGGTTCATGCTCTCCACCTTTTGATGCCCTTCCTCCTCTTCTACCTCCCCTATCTCCAAGACCTCATCATTAATCAATGATAGTACATGCTCCTCATGCATGAGATCTTGTGGGACTCTTTGCAAAAGTGCAAGAGTCTCTTCTCTTGGAGCAAGTGCTCCAACATCTTCCCCATGAAGTGCTTGAGGTGCCTTTTTTTTTACTGCGTTATCATCTCCTTCCTTCTCCTCCTCTTCAATAACTGAAATTGTCCCATCATCAATGACAGACAATAGATCTTGATCAACTATTGAAGGAGAAACCTTCATGATTTCCTCTTGAGATGAGGACTCTTCACCAAATGGAGATCTTTCCCTTGGTAATGCATCAATCAAGCTCACACCTTATTTTTCCCCCTTCATGAAGGAGTCACTGGAAAATTGATGAAGCTCGGATGATATGGCTGAGTTCACATATCCATGAGACGAGGATTCAGAATGTTCTTCATGCATAGATCTTGTAGATCTGATTGGAAGATCTTCTCTTTGAAACTCCTCAGGAGCTTCACTGCTGCTTCTCTTTTCTTCTTGCACATCCTCCTTGGGGAGGATCTTCTTAGATCTAAAAATAGATGAGATTAAACTCATATTCTTCATGTTTCCCTTGCCCTTGATTTCACTGATAGCTTGATCTCACAGGTTGTGCCAGAGATCATGCTCTGATACCACTGTAATGTTCCAAATAGGGAAGAATGAGCTTAAAAGGGAATATATTGAGATATTACACTATGAATTCACATTATTATGGAAATACACCAAAAATTCTAAACCAGAGATACTGGTAGGGCATTTACTGGTTATATCACCTCTAAAGAGAGGGTGAAAACCAGAGGCTTCCTAGCCCGTTCCAGACTCTATATATAGAAACTAATGAAACACATCAAGTGCGGGAAAAATACACTCCTCTTGAATTTTTATGACCTTTGGATCCTTATATCTATAGATCTAAATAATGGATCCAAAAGAGGAGCCAAAAACCAAGCAAGCAAGAAGAGGGAAATTCGACTTTTATGAAAAACTGCAAGAGGCTCAAGGGTAACACTGTATAAGAAAAATGGTGCAAGAATAACGCTTACCAGGGCTGGGTTCCCTTATTAATAGCTGTGTGGGACCTCCATGCTGAATTTCAGGAAAAATAAATGCGTTTAAGGGCCTTAAACAAACCTCCCACGAAGCTGACTAGTTAAAAATCAGCTAAAGAGAAGAGCTGATGGAATGAAGAAGAACCCACTTCAGAATTCCGAAGTTTCAGTAGAGAGTCACTGAAAATCAGCCATCAGACATGTATTATAGTATAGCAGTAGAAAATAAGAATTTTAATGGAGCTTCTCAAGAAATACAGTGAATTACATGAGGAAATAAGTAAGAAATCTTCAGAAATAGGAGATGCAATGTATGTAAAAAGTACAAAAATGAATAGAAAGCGTCCCTCTAAGTGTGCTTCAGCAGTATAATGTTAGATTATAGATATATAGAATATTCATGGCTGAAAAATCAGATCCATATCATATCTGGAAACTACTTAGCCTTCCAATCAAGATCCCCTTAGGGTTTTTACAAAGTAATGCACTAAAAAGTGTAGATCTAAATTTTTGTACACGAGCTGAAAGCTTGATGGTACAGGATAGTTATTCATAATATACATCAGATATGAGAATGAGATAAGATTTCAGCAAGCTACTTCATAAATCTTCAAGGTGAGAGGCAAACAATCACCAGAAAGTAAGTACAATGAATAAATACAACTAGCAGTAAAAGCAGTACATAAAATAATGCAGTTCACTAGAGAAACAACACTGTAGCTTGAGTTGAATGTTACAATAGATGAAATATACAGATCTGAAGTAAAAATACAACAGAGATCCTCTTCCGGGTGGTCATAAGACACCCTCCCTGAGAGAAATCCCTCAAAACATCTAGATCCTTGCAGATCTGAATCACCACTTGCTGCAACTTCACTGCAACTGAAAAACCCTCATTAGGACCAACGCTGCCAATGGAGGTGAAGCTTGGCCAAAATTCTGGATTGTGGAGAAATGCATCACATTACCCTCCAAGAGCTACTCAAGGAAGGATGGAGGATTCCTAAACAGGAGATCCTCTCTTTCTCTTGCTAAACAACAAAGAGAAATGGAGTTGCCTTAGCAAGCTCAGAAAATGAAATATGATCAACAACCTCCTCATGAGCCTTCATCCTCCTCTTATAATATTTGAGTCTCTTGGAAAACCCTAAACCACTTTCATATTTTGGTTCCTTTCACACTTGGAAACCCCTTCTAGAACATCGCAGTCCATCAAGGAGGTTAAATGAACCTAGACAGCACTGTTGACTTGGTCAAATAGGATCTCCTTTGGTGGTCTTGGCCCTTTCACACCTGCAAGATTTTATTCCAATGGCCTAAATATGTCTCTTTTCACATAGGCACTGTTTTATTCTTTATTTGCAAGAGGATTAGACATCCTCCCTTACAATTTATTCATTAATCATGAAATACAAAATAAATAAGGCAAAATTAATGTTCCAAATTAGCTAAAGCTAATTTAGGAACATTACAAAACTTCAACTGCATCTTTAGTAACATGAAGTACTTATTACATATATAAACATAAAATTGTATTTTTAAATAAAAATTTATTTCAGAAACTTGCTTATCACTACTCCTCCAATTGCCAGGTTTTATGCATGAAATGGCAGATTTGGTGACCTTGAAGCCCTAATGACCTAATGGATACAATGAAATGAATTTAATCGTAATGGTGATGACTAAAATGATGATGATAATCTTTGAATGATGATGCACTCAGCTGAGTGATGACATGGACCAACAATTTGAAAATTTTGGGAGGAGTGAAAATAGTCCTAGACCTAATACCAAGTGACCAAATTTTTGCTTGAAGACCTAATGAAATGAAAAAAAATTGACTATGGGACCCTAAGAGGACATGATAAGAGCCCATTTGATCACTGGTTATAGGAGGTAAAGACTGACACTAACATTGGCTCCAACTGGGGATGGTAGCTCCTTGGAGGTGTCAAGAACATCGTAAACCAAGTAGCCTAACCATTGGGCATGGAGTCAAAATTCAAAAGACGAGACTGAATAATGAAACTAACTCAAAAATAGACTAACTTGACTCTAACTGAACTTTTAAAACAACAACAAATCAATGGAAATTTATCGCCTTCACCTCAAGCTCCAAGCTTCGATGATTCTCCGCTTCACACTTTTGCAGAAAAATTTAAATTATATGTACAATGGAATTGGGAAATTTTCAGAAATATACTAAAAAAAGGTAGTGCTTAAGGAGCCTACCATTGACTGGTCCTCCTATGCAATCTTATGCATTAGTTTCCTCCAATAGAAAAGCATACTATCCGCGAGAGGATGAAATATTGTATGGTCCTTTCCATAGGTTCTCAAATTTACAGTGTTTCCATTTCTCCTCATTTCTAGCATCCGAACAGAGGATCAAATTACCAATTTTTAAATAATATTATTTTTCCTTGCAGTCATATACATTCTTTATCCTTTCATGAAGCTTTGAGGTGTTTTGAAAAACCTCATCTCTAGTTTGATGAAGATGGATCATCTGATTGATCCGGCACTGCACATCATTCTCTTCACTACCTACTTCTTGTAACAATTTCATAACTGGGAATGAAAGTGATGCAGGTAAAACTGTGTATACTCCATATACCAATTGAAAATTTGACATACCTATTGACTTCTTACTACTCACCTTGTCTGCCCACAAAGCATTAACAATCTTCTTATGCCAGTTCTTCTTGTTCGCCTCTAACATATTCTTTTTAATGTTGATTTAATATTTGTTAAAAGATTCTGCCAATCCATTACCTTGTGGATAATATGTGGTTGAGTGCCCCAATTTTATGTTGTATTTATCACAATAATCAACCACTTTCTTAGACTTGAATGCAACCGCATTATCTGTAATGATCTTGTGAGGACAGCCAAAACGAGACAAAATGTTAGTCTCCAAAAGCCTAATAATGAGTAAATCTGTAGCTTGCCTTGTTGGGATTGCTTCGATTGATTTGGTGAAGTAGTCAGTAGCTGTCAAGATCCACTTATGTTGGGCAGAATATGTAGGGTGTATTTCTCCAATGAAATCAAGGCCCAATTGCTGAAATGGTGCTTGCATGGATATAGGCTACAAAGGCAGCGGGAGAATATTCCACTTACCTTGAAATATCTTGCACCTGTGACAACACATCACAATTTTATATAAATATGAAAAGGGAGTAGGACAATAATATCCAACCCTCAAAACCTTATTTGGCGTGGTTGATCCAGGAGGATCTTGATTTAATACATATCGATAGTGAGGTCCAGTCAGCTCCAATTTTTTTTGATGTCCAGTTCATCTTTAGTGTTCAGTTCGTCTTCATTTCGTCCTCCAGTTTACCCGATGAGGGTTACGTCGTCATGATTTAGTTTGATTCCATGGTGGCATGATGATTTCATCGTGTATGTGTTCTAAGTCATATGTAATGGTCCTAAATTTCTAAGTCCAAAGCTATGGTAGAATCATGTAAAAGATTCTAAGACCTAAGTCTTAAACCTTGGTGAAGAACCTAAGATCTAAGTTCCTAACCTAAGAACTAAGGACCTAGCAACATGATGGTAAGACCTTACATGTAATAACCCTAAGGTGGTGACAAATCCTAAGGACTAGACCTAAAGACCTAGTACATTAAACCTAAGTCTAAAACCTAAACTATAAGTTTCAGACCATATGTATTAATACACCAAATGTAATACATTAAAAACAGTCCTTAATCGCAGAGCAGGTAGACCGTGTCGGAACCACATACAAGTGAACAACCCAGAGCAAACCACAAGCAGAGATGTCAAGCATTGACTGCAAAAATGTCAGAACTGTTGAAATGTGAACATGCAGAAGTGTATGGAGTTAACCATGGAGTCAAACCACAACAAAAACTGCTGGAGGCTCTGCAGCAGTCCGCAACCATCGGAGTCAGTTGTCACATGGTTCGGGAGGTTGACCGCCAGCGCGCTGGAACCACTGGGCCAGACCACGAGGTGGTAGTAGTGGTTTAGGCCGCACCGGTCACATGCAGCTGTCAGGTCACTCTGCGTTGTTTAGATGATAGTCAAGGCCTATTTTTATAATAAGGTTAATTTTGGGCTTTCATTGTAAAATGTGCCAAGGTGTTAATTCAACCACCAAGGCCTAATCCTATAGGTGTTGAGTTGTAATAAGAACGATACCTACCACCACCATAAATGCAAAACAACCATGGCTAATTTGGCCAAATGAGTTCTAAGACAACCTTATTTAACCATAGAATTTCACATGATGAAGGGAGAGTGATTTTGTATTTAGATTCTAAGAAAGAGAGGCTGTTTTTTTTTCAGCGTTGCTTGGCCGTCCAAAGGTGGAATTGGGAACTGAGACAGGCATTGGAAATCTAAGAGAGAGAGCTTTTTGTTTTTAGTGACCAGAAGTGCCTGCGAGCACGTTCAGTCTGGTGTTTTTGCTGTGTAAATACTTTCTCGGATCAATCATTAATAAAATGGGCACCCATATTGAAAGCGGACCCAGAGATGTAGTCCATGAGGGAAGAACTTCGTAATCAATGTTTTTTGTCTCTTATCTATGTTATCTGTTGTAATTTCCTGTTTAATATGCTTCTTAAGCTCTGGTTTAAGTTGTTAAATCATTTTCTTTCCTTCAGTATTCCACATTAAGCGATCGAGTTAACAATCAATTCACCTGTTCGAAAATAATCACTTCTACTTCAGTAGTAGATCAGATCTATGTCAGATCATATATTTTGGTATTGGAGCGGGTTGTGTTATAGGATTTTTTCCAGTGAATGTTAACTAGGTCTAAATTGCGACGTGGAGAAGGAACGCTCGAGGAGATAGACTTAGAAGTTGGAAAGAGAAAATTCTCTCATCAATCGACAATGGGAGGAACCGATATAGGTGAAACTCGTGAAGTGAAGGTCATGGGCGAAGAACAGGTTCAAAAAATGTTTTTGAACATGCAGCGGATGTTGGGAGAACTCTACGAATATAATAAGGTGAAAGATGCAAATTCTTCTTCAAAGGCATCGAAGAAGGACAAGGGAAAAGGAAAAGCTGATAAACCTCCCTCTCCTCCATCATCTTCATCATCATCATCATCATCTTCTTCTTCTAGTTCATATTCTGAAATAGAAAAGAAACCTCAGAAATCTCTTTTGAAACTTGATGTAAAATTTGAACTACCTATTTATGATGGCGAAATGAACTGAGAGAAACTAGATAACTAGATTAAGAAGTTAGAAGTGTACTGTAGAATTCTGAACCTTTTTAATGAAAGAAAAAAAATTTAGGTAGCTACACTTAGAATGGGGGGAAAAAATTTAATTTGGTGGGAAAGTAAAACTCAAGAAGATTTAAAGCAGAAAGGTAAAGTCATTTCCTCGTGGTCTAAGTTTTTAAAAGCTCTCAAAAAAAAATTCTATCCTTTGGGATACATGCAACAAGCTGTTATTGATTGGAAACATATGAGGCAAGGTAAAGGGTAGAATGTTCAAGAGTTTACTCAGGATTTTAGGAAGAAATATTTGGCACTTGGTATTCCATTGGATACACGTGAAAAATTATTAAATTACATTGGTAGTTTGCATTCATATTTACAACATACGTTATTGATGTTTAATCCTAATGACTTTGATGAAGTGTGTGTTCAAGCCATACATATTGAGTCAGGTGGCAGACCATTCAAGTTTTCACCGAAAGCATCCAAAAATTTGGAAATCAAGGATTCCAAAGACAACAACAGGAAGAGAAATTCGAAGGGAAAGAAAGAAGCGACAGCTCAGAAGGAAGGTGAAAGACCTACCTGTACTCATTGATAGAGGATTGGACATGATGAAGCCAGATGTTGGAAAATTCACCCAGAACTCAAACAGAAGAAGTTCTAGAAGAATAAAGGTGAAGATAAGGCTAATGCAACAATCCAACAAGGTTTGGGGTCTGATTCAGGTGATGAAAGGAAAATAACCGCAATTGTTTCAACAGGTAAAAGTTCTGACACTAGTTCTAGTTCTAGTACTTCTGCATCTTCTTCAAACATAATCATATGGATGAAGATAAAAGACTTGAATTATTTCACATAAGGGTAACTTCTAAGCACACAAAAATAGACACTTTGTTTGACAGTGGAGCACAGGAAAATTTAATATCTAAAGAATTAGTTAGGAAATTGGGCTTGGAGACACATAATCATCCAAGACCATATCCATTAGGTTGGCTAAAAGAAAAGACTCGTATTAATTTCACAAAGAAATGTCGTTTAAAATTTTCCATCACAGCTAATTACATTGATGAAGTGGATTTAGATGTGATACTATTAGACATATGTGGAATAGTGATGGGAAGTCCTTATCTCTATGATCGTGATGCAATGTTTCATAGGAAAGAGCATAAATATCACCTTAAGAAAGATGGAATTGAATACATTGTCCGGGCACATAAAATCAAAACTCACTTGGATTTAGTTACTGCTAATCAGATGAAGAGACTAATAAGTTCAAGTAAGAGATATGTAATCATGGTTGTAAAAGAACAACATAAGGATCTACATGATGCTTTTTCAGGTTGTGAATCTCAGTTTAAAGATAGTTTGGTTAAAGTGGTAGATTATTTTCAAACTCTCTTTAAAGAACCAAAACATCTGCCTACTAAACGAGAAATACAACATGAGATACAGTTGATGTATTATGCCCCTCTTGTTAATGTTAGAATGTATCATATGTCAGTCGTAGAGCACGAAGAAATAAATAAATAAATCCAAGGGATGGCTAGAAAAGGCTTCATTCGGCCTAGTTCATCTCCATGTTGTTCACCCATAATTTTGGTTCTTAAGAAAGACGGGACATGGGGAATGTGTGTTGACTTTAAAGCTTTTGATTCACTTAAGCAGAAAATTGTCAGAACACCAATCTTAGCTTTACCATATCTTCAACGTCCATTTGAAATTGAAACAGATGCTAGTGGTTATGCAATGGGTGCAATTTTACTTCAAAATGGAAAACCAATTTGTTTTCATTCTGAAATTTTTTCTAAGGCAGTAATAAATTATCCGACATATGATAAAGAACTATTTGGTTTGGTTGAAAGTGTAAAGAAATGGAAACACTACTTAATGGGTAAGGAAAAAATGATTCAGACAGGTCATCAGCCGCTCTAGTACCTTCAGTCACAGACTAAGTTGCAACAATCTTTCCATTACAGATGGATGGGATTTCTTCAACAATTTCACTTAGTAATTAAGTACAAGAAAGGTATAACAAACAAAGTAGCTAGTATGTTGTATATACCATCTTTGAATGTTTCATTAGTGCTGCAGAATAGTTATTTAAAACTTGAAATTTATTTATAACAATATAGTACAGATGCTGATTTCAAATATATTTATGAATCACTAAGTTATGGTACTCAGGTGGAAGAAGTCAATTTTCATGTTCATGACAGGTTGTTATATCATCTGGGTAAGTTGTGCATGCCATAAATAGAAAGGGAACATGTTCTTTGGGAACCAAATTATTCTCACATTGCATTACATTTTGGCGTAAGAAAGATTATGGTGTAAAGTCAAAGGTATTGCTACTGGTCTCACATGTATGAGACATTTACTAAGTACATTAAAGGATGTGTGATGTGTTCAACAAGCAAGCTAATAAATTGAAATATTGGTTTGTATATGTCACTTCTAGTTCCTTTGCGACCATGGGACATCATTTCCATGGATTTTTTTGAGGACTTCCTATGTCCAGGAGAGGGCATGATTACATGTATGTCATGGTTGATCATTTAAGCAAGATGTGCATTATTGTTCTGTGCAAAAATCAAGTGACTATAGAATATACAGCACATATGTTCTTTCAACATGTATGTGTTCATTTTGGGTTACCTACTTCCATTATTTATGACTGAGATACTCACTTTGTAGGAGAATTTTTGTCCACTTTGTGGGGACTCATGGACACAAAGATGAAGAAGAGCAAAAATTTTCATCCATAGATCGACTGACATATAGACGTGGTGAAAAAGAAAATGATACATATTCTCCAAGATTACTACAGTAAACATTCTAAGTTGTTGGATGAATCTTTACCTTATGTGCAACATGCTTACAATCGAGGCCTACATTATTTGACTAATCAATTTCCATTTTAAACATGTTTTGAGTATCTACCTAAGTCACCGATGGACTTCATGTTTGGTGAAGAAGATAAAGTGGATGGACTCGACAATTCAACCAAAGCAGTTAAGTTCATTCAACGGATACAATAGATACATGAAGCAGTGCAGGATCAGTCAGAGAAGAGTCAGGCCAAGTACAAAATGCACCATGACAAGCATCGAGTCGATCATCATTTTCAGGTCGGTGATCAGGTATGGTTGTATATCAGTAAACATAGGTTGAAAGGTGAAGGTAAGAAACTGAAGCCCATCAGGTACGACCCTTTCAAGATTGTGGAAAATATTGGAAATAATGCATTCCGGTTAGATTTACCTACTTACATGCATATTTATTCAGTTCTGAATGTAGAAAATATAAAGTTGTATGAACCTCCGATGATCATTGATCCAGAGGAAGATACACAGATTCCTACTGTTGATGATTTGGCACTTGTGTATATGAATGAGTTACAGGAAGTTACCATCTTGGGCAGGAAGATTCAAACTTTAGGGCGAGGAGATGTTGAATATCATCGAGTAGGAATCAAGGGCATTAATCCGAGCAAGGCGATGTGGATATAGATTAGAAAAGTGAGGGATTTGTACCCTCACTTGATGTCTGCTTAAATAAAAAAAAATTGTTCCAAATTTTTTCAAGTGGAGATGATTGATCCAAGAGGAACTTGCTTCAATACAGATCGACAGTGAGGTCCAATCAGCTCCAATTTGTCCAATTTCCAGTTCATCTTCAGTGTTCAGTTTGTCTTTAGTTCATCCTCCAGTTTACTTGATGAGGGTTACTTCGTCATGATTCCATTTCAATTCGTTAGTTTGATTCCATGGTGGCATGATGATGTCATGGTGTATGTGTTCTAAGTCATATGTAATGGTCCTAAATTTATAAGTCCAAAGCTATGGTGGAATCATGTAAAAGGTTCTAAGAACTAAGTCTTAAACCTTGGTGAAGAACCTAAGATCTAAGTTCCTAACCTAAGACCTAAGGACCTAGCAACATGGTGGTAAGACCTTACATGTAATAATCCTAAGGTGATGACAATTCCTAAGGAATATACCTAAAGACCTAGCGCATTAAACCTAAGTCTAAAGCCTAAACTATAAGTTTCAGACCATATGTATTAATACACCAAATGTAATACATTACAAACAATCCTTAACCACGGAGCATGTAGACCGTGTCGGAACCACATACATGTGAACAGTCCAGATCAAACCATAGGAAGAGATCTCAGGTGTTGACCGCAACCACATCAGAACTATTGAAATGTGAACAGGAATAAGTGTATAGAGTTAACTGTGGAGTCAGACCGCAACAACAACCGCTAGATGCTCCGAAGAAGATCACAACCATCGGAGTCAGTTGTCATATGGTTCAGGAGGTTGACTGCCAGCGCGCTAGAACCGCCGGGCCAGACCGTAAGGTGGAAGCATCGAGTTTGGCCGCACTGGTCACATGCAGCTGTCAGGTCATTCCGTACTATTTAGATGATAGTCAAGGCCTATTTTTATAATAAGGTCAATTTTTTGGTTTTCAATGTTAAATGTGCCAAGATGTTAATTCAAACACCAAGGCCTAATCCTCTAGGTGTTGAGTTGTAATAATACCGAGACCTATCACACCATAAATGTAAAACAACCATGCCTAATTTGGCCAAAGGAGTTCGAAGACAACCTTATTTAAGCTTAGCATTTCACATGATGATGGGAGAGTGATTTTGTATTCAAATTCTGAGAGAGAGGAGCTGTTTTGTTTTCATTGTTGCTTGGTCGTCCGGAGGTGGAATTGGGAACCGAGATAGGCGTTGGAAAGACAGGAGAGAGAGATTTCTAATTTTAGTGACCAAAAGGGCCTGCGAGCACGTTCAGTCTCATTTTTTTCTTTTTAAAGGCTTCCTTGGATCAATCCTTAATAAAACATATGCCCATCTTGAAAGCGGACCCGAAGAAGTAGTCCACCAGGGATGAACTCCATAAAATGTTTGTTGTATCTTATCTCTGTTCTTTGCTATAATTTCATATTTAATATTCTTCTTAAATTCTAGTTTAAGTCATTAAATCATTTTCTTTCCTTCAGTATTCCACATTAAGTGATCAAGTTAAGAATCAATTCACCTGTTGGAAAATAATTAGCTCTAATTCAGTATTAGATCATATCTATTTCAGATCAATGGTTTTCCAAAACAAGTGACCTCCACAATATCCCTTATGGAAATGATTCATTACCTCCTTGGATTCATTTTCTACCAAAAATTTTAGCAAGACACCTCCCGTGTCTTTCCAATATAAAGCACTCTCGAAAATGCAGTACTTGGAACCTTTCAACTTTAATGACCTACGCTTACTTTTAGACATGTTTAGAGGAGGATTAATATGCTGAAGAACATAAGTGATGTCAACATACCAAGGAGATGAGAGAGAAATATCTGATACCTGCATGAGTGAGCCATCATCTTCTTTATCAGACAAAATTGAAATGAGATTAATATCAAGTGCATGTAAATTGGATTCAGTCATGAGCTTGGCCAATCCCTGACATTTGATCAGCTTTGTAGGCTTGATCTTGAGGTCATACTCTAACATAGCTTCTATCCACTTTCCTCTTCTGCCTTCCGGATTAGTTTGCATAAGAACATCCTTCACTGCTGCATTAGGGACATATGCTAGAATGTGTGAATGAAGGATATACACTCGAAAGTCCTCCAAATTTTTTACCAGGGCCAAGGATTGATTCTCAATGATGTTATATCTAAGGGCAGAATAACTAATGGTACGACTCAAGATGCAATGGGATTCTCAGTCTTATATTTCTTTTGCATCAAAACAATAGCCAAAGTATGTTCAGAGGCAAATGAAAATATGATGAAATCAATGGAGTAGTCAGGGTTGATCAGAATAAGAGTTGTAGTTAAGGAAAAATTTACTGAATTAAAGGACTTTTTCACATCCTCCCACCACCTTACCTCACTTTCCTTTTCAAGCATATTGGTCATCTCTCGAAGATGCTTTGCAAGATTATGAATAAATCTTCTCAAGGAATTAATATTACCATTGAAGTCTTGGATCTCCTTCTTGCTACATGGAAAATATATTTGCTGAATATCCTCAATTCGAGAAGGATCAATATGGATACCATATTTAGAGATGATATGGTTGAGAAGCTTGCCCTCCTCCATGGAAAAAAGACTCTTTTTGGGATTGAGTGAAATCCCAAATTTCCTGCACTTCTGAAATACAATTCTTAAATGATACAAATGCTCGTCATCAGAATGAGATAAAACTGTCAAATCATCAAGATACACAACTAAGAAAACATCCTTTTCATTTGCAAAGCCTAATATCCATCGCCCGTTGAAAAGTGTCTCCTGCATTCTTGAGTCTGAATAGCATTTTAGCATACTTGAATGTGCCCCAAGGTGCTGTGAAAGTAGTTTTGTCTTGATCATCCTTACGCACTAAGATTTGATTATATCCTGAATATCCATCAAGAAGCGACATTCGAGAGGACCTAACCACTCTTTGTAGGATATGGTCCATTTTAGGAAGGGGATAGCTATCTTTTAAAGACACCTTATTCAAGTTTTTGAAATCAATATAAAGACGGATTTCTCCTATTTTATTTCTCACCAGAACAAGATTTGAAATCCAATCGGAAAATATGATGGGAAAAGTGATACCAGCTTTAAAAAGTCTGTTTACCTCTTTCTCTATCGACGGAAAAAACCTTGGGTTGATTCTTCTCAAATTTTGTCTGAAGGGATTTTGGTCAAGCTTGACTAGAATTGTATGCTGGATGATATTCTTGTCATATACTTTCAGATATGCATAGTCCCAAGAAAATACATCAGAAAATTTAGAAAACAAAACTATGTATTTATCTTTCGCCTATGGAGATAAGGAATTGGAAAACTTAACCATTTTGGGATTGTGTGTTGTTCCAATATTCACATCTTCAACACCTTTCTCGGTAGGAACCATGGTCAGATTTCAGGCAACACCATCTTGATCGAAAAACTCTTCCAAAGGTACAAGACCCCTTGAAATGTTGTTATCTTTCAACTATAACACATCAACCTAAGTAGCCTCGATCACTTAATCATCTTTATCATATACTTCATCAATAAACAAATTTTAAAATTCACCTTCCATTTGTAGAAAATTATTCACTTGTTTGTCATCCCAGAACACTTGCCAATACCTCAAGCTGTGAGGGACAGTTGGTTAGTGCTTGATATGAATTTCAAACTTTCTATTAGAAAATATGGGAATCTTAAAGTTACTTGCTGCTGTAGCAAGAAAATAAGACATAAGATTCTGACTTCTTGGTACAACTGACAATGTATATTCAGGAAAAATTTTGAGAATGTCAAGTACAACATTCCTATATGCTCTCATTCGCGCATGATTAGCCTGGTATTCCACTCTTACTTGTTTAATTACAAGCTCAAAGTCACAATAAACAAAAATTCTTTTTGCACCCATATTTTTCAGAATTTTGAGGCCGGTGATCAATGCCTCGTACTCAGCTTCATTATTAAAACAATCAACATCCAACTTGTATGAACATAATATCACATTTTTTGGTCTTTTACCTGATTGATGAATTGGACTGCGAATCCATATTCTGATGCCTGCCCCATCTTATCCTAAGGCACCATTGAAATCCATTTGTCTCTTCCTTTTGGGACACTTCTTCAACTTGTTCTGTACCTTTTTCCGACTTCTCTGCTATCTGATCTGATGAACTAGGCTGATTGCCTTGTTTGTCATCCAAAACTGCACTACCACTATTTGAAATTTCTGGAATTTCTTCAACTTATATAAGCTGACTATCTAAATCATCAAAACCATTATCATTAAAAAAACAAAAGACTCAAGATCAGTATGTACAACATTGATAGGGTGATTGTTTGGTTTCTATTTACTGGTGATCATATACTTCATTTTTGTCTCTTGGTACAACTTCCTCAGTTGTCCAAACACCGTGATGGTGGCATAAGAGAAATCCAATTGCAAAGTACCTCTTAAATTTTCTCCCCAAGACCTTGACAATAGTATGCCAAACCATGGAGGTATATTAGCGACTACTACATCCCATAAGACATTTTTAGCAGGAATTTTCTCAAGTGAAACTACCAAGTCTTTTATAAGACCGAGACAACGTACTCTACCAGAATCAAAGGATTAAATATCATGGTAAGTTCGGGTTATATCCAAGCCCAATTTTTCCATTATGGCCTTTGGCATCAGGTTGTGAGAAGCTCACAACTCAAGCATGGCATTTTGGAGGATACACTGATGAATTCTCAAACTAAGATAAAACGGGGGAACTTTACTATCTTATAGTTGACCCTCTATGGCTGGACTAAAAATGAGCTCGAGTTGATCATATTCAACATTAACCAATATATTACATAGGGTCTACTTTCAACATTTTAGCAACATGAGATTTGTATTGATTATTTTTCACAAGCTCGATCAAGGGGATAGAGACTTTTAACTTAGATATTTCATTTTCTAAGATAAACAAATTGTATTGTTTATCTACCTATTTTATAGTAGTGTCCCTCTTATTAGGCTGGTCCTTTATTGCAGATTCCTTCTTTTGACCTTATTTTTCTTTTCTTGATGTACTTGTTGATGCTTGGCTGATCTTGATCTGATTTGCAGGTGCAGACTCCTTTCCCTTGTTCCGATTAGCTTGGGGATTTTGCTTGGGATGAGTATATTTTTGCTGGGATTTCCTCTTTTGGATAGGATTGACAGGAAAATCTCTATTTCTCAATGAATATTTCCTCTATTGTGAGCTGCGTGCATTAAGATAACCCCATTGATAATAATTGGAATGGACCCCAAACTCATCATCATTTGCAAGTATGTAGTCCTCGTCTTTCGAAAAATATGTTTTCTCAATGTATTCTTCATCCTTTGTCAAGAAAATAGGTTGTCCATCTGCTGTGAAGAAATCATTCTCTTCCACAATCTCATCTTCCTCTTCAACCCCTTGAGCATAATTTTGTTGCAAAGGAGTTCAGAAATTAGGTTCCAAACCTGTGTATCTATTTTCCTTTCAGTGATAGACATTCTATCCACCATTCTCTCCACAGTCCTGATCAGAGTATCCAATTTGAACTAAGAGGATGTGGATATTTCTTCCTTGATTGTTACCTTTCTTTCACCTTTGGTCTTTGAATTTTTGGTTGTCAAATTTTCTTCGACGCTAAATTTGTTTCTTTTCATCTCCTTTATTGTTGTAGGACTTCTCTCTCGGAGCTGATATGCCATATCCAGAACAAAATCATCTTGATAGTGCAAAAGAGCCAAACCTGGAGGAGGTTTGATCTCACTGGAGATTGAGTTATGTACCTGGTTAAAGTGAGAAGTAAAATACTGAACTGACTCATTTGGATTTCTATTTAAGTTTTCATAATCAGAAAGAATATGAAGTGGATTCTTTTTCACTTCCCATCTAGCTATGAATGCATCAATTAGTTGCTCCAAATTTCCTATTGAATTGGCAGTCAAAGAACAGAACCATGTTTTTACATCCCCATAGACGCTTTGGGAAATGATCCTCATTTTTGCATCATCGGCATCAATCTCTTCTAAGTGAATGAAATCAATGACTTTCACTAAGTTTTTTCTGACACTAATCACTGAATCTTCATCAAAGAGAGGAAGTATTTGACCATAGCCTTGTTGTTAGGTCCCTATATTACTAGTATAGTCCCTTATTGTTGTTAGTGTAACCCCCTTATTGTTATTATTGTACCCTTGTAACCCCCATATTGTTATTATTGTGCCCTTAAATTATTATTGTTAGGTCGGCTAGGATTACATTGTGGCCCCATGGACTCCTATATATAGAAAGGAGGTTTTGTAATTTGAATCATCCAAAAATTGTTCATTCATGTAATGTATTGGAGGTTTCCCCCTCAAAGTGGCTTATTTATAAGGCGTTGATATCTCTTTTATTCTCTTTTTGGAGCTGGTTTCACAACATTTGGTATCAGAGCTTTGAGATTCTAGGGTTTCGCTGCTCGAAACAGGTCATCGTGGAATTTTCGCTATAACTTTGTTTCTACGAAGGTTCAGAATCTGAAATTTTTAGAGTGCGAAGCCAAAATCCTGAGGAACATCACAAAATTTCAGAGCTTGGTTCGCAATATTTTCGGAGATATGATCTATGCAAGTTAGGTTATTTTGCAGACTCTTGAATTTAACCTAAACAGGTCATCGTGGTATTTTCGTAATAAATTTTTTTCTATGAAGGTTCAGAAGCTGAAATTTTTAGAGTGCGAAGCTACACTCCTGAGGAACATCTTAGTAAAATTTCAGATATTGGTTCATAATATTTTCGGAGATATGATCTGTGGAAGTTAGGGCTTTTTGAGGCTTTTGAATTTCATCTCAAAGAGGTGATCGTGGGAAAATATTCATAGCTCTCTCTCTGAGCATTGGATTGGAATGATGTATAAAGTGGCCACAAGTAAACGGATTGTAGTTTTTGGTCTATCAATTTCAGAGCCAAAGGACTAAATAGTGACACATGGCAAGTCGTACAAGTTTGCTCTATTGAACCAGTCCAAAATTGGGTCATTGTGGGAGATTGGACATAACTTTGCCTTGAAGAATCCAAATCAGATCAAACCTATGGAATTTGAAAGAAGCTTCAGAGGGCTAATACAAGGCTGAATTTTAGATATTGAGGATCCACAATTATAGGGATAATTCAATTTCAATATCAAGCTCCTCAAAAGCAAGTAAAAGGTGTGTATTTTTTGTTTCCAAATTGCATAAATCTTGTTTGAAGAATCAAGTTGAATTGATTCCAAGGGCATATTGTAGAATAGATATCAGTATTGGATTCTAAAATGGCCCCTAAAAAGAATTCAACACTCATTAAGCCTTTAGAAAGATCTACTATGACTCATGAAGACGAAGAATGGCAACATGACATATCAAAATTACAAGAGCAAGTGCAACAAATTTCTCTCTCGCAAAGAGCAACAAAAAATGACATGGAAGTTTTGAAGAAAGGCGTGGAAACTAAGATGGATGGTTTGAAGAAAGGCGTGGAATCTAAGAGGGATGGTTTGAAGAATGGCATGGAATCTAAGATAGACGGCATGGAAGCTGGCATGGGAATCTAAGATGGATGACATGGAAGAGAAAATGGAAAACATGAAGAATGATCTAAAAGCAGACATGGAAGGTTTGGCAAATTTGATACAAGAAATGTTTCCTAATGGTGAAAATATAGTATAGGAAACTCATGATGAGAACAAAATAAATGTTAATCGTGATTTCATAAAATCTAATGTTGGTGGGAAGAACCACCATATTCCAAAAATGGATATGAGGAAATTTGATGGAAAGGATCCTGTAACATGGATACTACAGATGGAGCAATATTTTGATCTCCATAATGTGCAAAACACAAAAAAGGCACGCATTTCAACTTTACATTTAGAACAAAATAGATTTGTATGGTATCGATGGCTTTGCTCCCATAAAAAAATTGTCACTTGGTCAATTTTTATGGAGGAAATGATAGCACATTATGAGGATACAAAGAGCAACACCTTCTTTAGCCAATTGATAAATCTCAAACAAAATGGTTTAATGGGGGATCACATTGAGGACTTCCAAAAATTGAATATAAGGGTAACTGATATTTCAGAGGAACACAGGATTGATCTCTTCATAGGTAATTTAAAGGATAACTCCAACATGAAGTTCGCGTTTTGGAACCTGATTCATTGGAGAAGTCATTCAGGTTGGCAAGAAAAATTGAATGTAAAATTATGGCAACAAGGAAGCCTACCACTCACTTCTATAAAGAGGGAAGTGTTGCTACTCCTAGATTTCCACAACCTACAAGGTTGACACCACAAAAATTGGAAGAAAAAAGAGCAAAAGGGCTTTGCTACAGTTGTGATAGGAAATACACTAAAGGTCATAAGTGTGCTAAGAAGAAATTATTTTACATAGATTGTGAAGAGGAAGAAGAAAATGAACAAGAAGAGGATATACACCAGGAACCAACCCAAGAAGAGGAAGAAATGAGTCCGACCATATTGTGTAATGCATTGGCAAGAATTACGACTCCTCAAACTCTCAAGATAGAAGGACATATCAAGAAGAAAAAGGTAATAGTGTTGATTGATTCAGGTAGTACCCATAATTTTATTCATTGTAAGGTAGACAAGGAATCGAATTGTTTCCTATACCCAGCACTAGAATGTCAAGTGATGGTTGCAAATGGAGGAACTATAAATTTCTCTGGAAAATGCCATAATATCAAGCTAAGCATGGGGGAATATGTATTGAATAGTCCAATTCTTTCCATTCCTATGGGAGGTGTTGATGTTGTACTAGGAGTACAATGGTTACAATCTTTGGGGACGGTAGCTTTTAATTTTTAAGAACTTTTCTTGAAATTTTTTTCAGAAGGAAAGGAAGTCGAATTACGGGGTATTGAAGGGAAGCCAGGAAGGATAATAAGCTCTAATGTCATGACAAAGCTTCTAAAGAAAGAACAACGAGGCGTAATTGCACAATTATGCTCACTAGAAGTTCAGACATCAAAATCATCTATTTCTACAGATCTCCAACAAGTCTTGGACAATCATTCCAAGGTGTTTGAAACTCCCAAAGGACTCCCACCTATTCGTGATCATGATCATGCTATTCATTTGATTCCAGGAAGTGTTCCTCCAAATATCAAGCCTTATAGATATCCTTACTTCCAAAAGAGCGAAATTGAACGTATGATTGCAGAAATGTTAGAGGCGGGTATAATTCAACCTAGTCAAAGTTCTTTCTCTGCTCCTGTAGTATTGGTACACAAGAAGGATGGATCATGGCGAATGTGTCCGGATTATAGGGAGCTCAATTTCCCATTCCCGTGATTGATGAATTATTGGATGAATTACATGGAGAAATTTATTTTACCAAGTTGGATCTTCGTTCAGGATATCATCAAATTAGAATGAAGACTGAAGATATTCCAAAAACAACATTTCAAACTCATGAGGTCATTATGAATTTTTGGTCATGCCTTTTGGCCTTACCAATGCACCTTCTACATTTCAAGGGTTGATGAATTCCATTTTCAAACCCTTCCTTAGAAAATTTGTGCTAGTATTTTTTGATGATATACTAATCTACAACGGGTCTTGGAAGGATCATGTTGAACATGTTGACAGGGTGCTCAAACTATTGCAGGAGAAACAATTATATGCAAAAACATCCAAATGTTTCTTTGGAGTACAAGAGATGGAATATCTGGGTCATATTGTATCTCACGAGGGTGTTAAGGTAGACCCTAACAAAATTAAAGCCATTAAGGAATGGAAATTCCCCACAACCATAAAGCAGTTGCGAGTATTTCTCAGGTTAACAGGGTATTATTGAAAGTTTGTTAAGAATTATGGGAGAATAGCAGCACCTATAACAACATTATTGAAGAAATATGCATTTTCATGGACTCCTGAAGCAACTAAGGCCTTTGAACATCTTAAAGAGGCAATGTGCCTAGCACCAGCCTTAACTACGCCAGACTTCACAAAAACCTTTATTGTGGAATGTGATGCCTCAGGAAATGGAATTGGTGCTGTTTTAATGCAAGAAAGAAGACCCATTTCTTTTGAAAGTCATCCAATCAATGGAAAGTATTTACAGAAACCTATTTATGAGAAGGAAATGTTAGCAATACTGCATGCACTAAATAAATGGAGAACTTACCTAATGGGAAGACACTTCAAGGTAAAAACTGATCATGATAGTCTTCAACACTTTTTGGAACAAAGAATATCTTCAGAAGAGCAGCAAAAATGGGTCACAAAGATGTTGGGTTATGACTTTGAAATAATATACAAAAAAGGGAAGCTAAATGTTGTTGCAGATGCACTCTCAAGAAAGAATGAAGAGGTGGAAGCATTGCTTTGTGCCATTTCTATTATCCAACCAGATTGGATAACCGAAGCAATAGATGAATGGAAGAAGGACAAAGATGTATGGACACTCATTCAAAAGTTGCAGCAAGATCCTAGTACATCTGATACATTTAGTTGGAAAAATGATTCCTTATGGTACAGAGATCGCTTATATCTTTGTAAGAATTCCCAACTAAAACAAAAGATTCTTCTGGAATTGCACACTTCTCCTTTAGGAGGACACTCAGGATTTTTAAAAACTTGCCACAGGGTGAAGAAAGAATTTTTTTGGGATGGCCTTAAATCTGATATTCAAAAATTTGTGGCGGAATGTTTGGTTTGCCAGCAGAATAAAGTGGAAACAATTAAGACCCCGGGACTTCTACAACCTTTATCCATTCCAAGTCAACGTTGGGAGGAGATTTCAATGGATTTTATCACAGGTTTACCTAAGTCGGAAGGAAAGAGTGTCATCATGGTGGTAGTTGATAGAATTACCAAGTATGCACACTTTTGTGCATTATCTCATCCATTTAAAGCAAGTAGAGTTGCTACTACATTTGTGGACAGAATTCAAAAGCTACATGGAAGCCCAAGGGTTATTGTGAGCGACAGAGATCCCATTTTTACGGGAAATTTTTGGACGGAGTTATTTTCTTGTTTGGGTACTCAATTAGCTCATAGCTCATCTAATCATCCTCAATCTGATGGTCAAACAGAGATAGTAAATAAATGTTTGGAAGGATATCTGATAAACAAATGCAATGGGTCAAGTGGTTACCTCTCGCTGAATGGTGGTATAACACTTCCTTCCATACTGCAGCAAAAATGACCCCATTTATGGCACTTTATGGATATCATCCACCATCCATCACATCATCTTTAAGAAAAAATTCGAAGGTTCAAGCAGTGGAAGATCACATCGAGCATCAACAAGAAGTTCTCCAACTCTTAAAGGATAACCTGAATTTGGCACAAAATCGAATGAAACAACAGGTAGATCAACATTGCAGCGATAGAAGTTTTGATGTAGGAGACTGGGTATTTTTATGGCTACAACCATACAAAAAAATGTCCCTCAAGCAAGCTAAGAAGGATAATAAATTATCGGAAAAGTACTATGGTCCTTACAAGGTGTTGCAAAATATTGGTACTATGGCATACAAATTGGAGTTTCCTGCTTCTTCACGAGTGCATCCAATTTTCCATGTTTCATGCTTAAATAAGGTTATAGGTGAAAATCTTCCAGTTCAAACAATATTTCCAAAACTTGATGAGGAAGGAAAAATCATATTGGAACTTGAAGCGGTCACGGAAATAAGAACTCGACAGCGACGAAATCGATCAATTTCAGAGTATCTCATCAAGTGGAAGAACTTACCCACTGAAGATTCTACATAGGAGGATGAGAATTTTATACAGAAGCACCCAGAGCTACTCAAGCGTTGAGGACAACACGTTTTTGAAGGAGAGGGGCATGTTAGGTCCCTATATTACTAGCATAGTCCCTTATTGTTGTTAGTGTAACCCCCTTATTGTTATTATTGTACCCTTGTAACCCCCATATTGTTATTATTGTGCCCTTAAATTATTATTGTTAGGTTAGCTAGGATTACATTATGACCCCACTAAGATTACATTGTGGCCCCATGGACTCCTATATATAGAAAGGAGGTTTTGTAATTTGAATCATCCAAGAATTGTTCATTCATGTAATGTATTGGAGGTTTCCCCCTCGAAGTGGCTTATTTCTAAGGCGTTGATATCTATTTTCTTCTCTTTTTGGAGCTGGTTTCACAACACTTGTGGTAAGGGTGAAAGTTGACGAGGTAAAATCAGAGGTGAAAATATCGCCATGAATCCTGCTGAGTGTGGTCAGGAGTAACAATGGAAGGGGTAGAATGAGAAGTAATGAAGAAAAATGGATGGAAGACGAGGCAGAAATTGATTGAGATTGTGTGGGTATGAACAAAGACTCTTGTTGATACTAGATAATAGCTTTTTCAGATGTATATTGGAGTTGATTAGCTAATTTTTCAAGTCTATCAAACTGAATCCAGACTTTCCTATAAAAATATAACTCAGATTTAGATTCTTCAGATAATATGCTATCTTCAAGTTTTAGGGAAACAAATACTACTTCAGATAATGATTTAACTTCATACAATCTCAAGGGATAAAACACTATCTCAGACAATGAAGTTTCCGACTTTTATCAAGGGATAATAATTTTGTAGGTAATGATGAAGACCTTACCAATGAAGATTGACCTGAATGAAACTCTGAGTGCTAGGATCTCTGGTTTATGACGATTTTCTCTGGATATTCAACTGGAGAAGCTGGATAAGGACCAGGATTCGATCTTGTGTATCTTCTTGAAGCCATAATGTTCTTTGTTTCCGCACCTCAGTTCTCTGCAATTTTTTGAATCAGCCTTCACAAAGACTAGATCCTATCACCCGCAGGCCTAGAATTCAATGAAAAATATAGTACACCCAAGGAATATCTGTCACTTTGTTCCCCGGTAACGACACCAAAATGTTATCACTCCACTAGTTCTGCGAAGGCTGAAAAGGAGACCAACAAAGGTAACCACAAACCACTTTGACCTAGTTGCTAGCCCTACTAGGCTGAGAGGGCTCTCTCAATGAGATCACAACCAATTGAATGGATCATGAAATATATTAGGCTAGGTATGTATATTAGGGTTTGATTGATTTTTTTTTTGTGGTGGATGGTGAATTAGGTCTAGGAGGACTAGGTCAGGGCTCTGAAAATCATATTTGCAGAGATGTAATGGGGCAAGGTAGGCACACACTTTATCACTTTAAGGTATCTTTGTGTATAGGGTATATCTATAGGGTTTCAAAACGAGAATGAATAGCATTAATTCATTTATATCAGAAGAAAATGAACATAAATGTGAAAGCTTCTCTAAAACAGAGCATCAAAATCAATGAATTATGTTTATCATCTTAGAAATCAAACACGTAACGCATGGAAATTGAAATGGAAGCTAAAATACATTCAAACATATGATCATAGAAGAAGAAACACTGCTAAAGCACATACCACATGAATCCCACCACAATAGCTGCAAATTTTGTCTATTAGTTCCTGTGAAATTCACAAATACACTAGTGTCCAAGACTCAATTCCACAACATCCAACCTTTGAAAATGATTACAAAGTACCATAATATAGCCAATGAGGTCAAAATACTCCCTTGGAGGTCTAATTTCCAAAAATAAAAGCCAAATTCATGCATCTATCCAAAGTCTGGTACACACTAGGGAGGTTACTCAACCAATTCCTCCTTTTCCTAACCATCATGAGACATATCCTCAAAGGATTAAATGGAGGATAAGAAACCTAGTAAACCCTATATTATCTATTTCAATTTAATTTTTACCATTTACATTCATCTTATTTGACCTTTTGACTTTTACAAAAGTGAAACTTGAAATTGTCAACAATTATATAGTGAAGATTTCTTGAAATTTTCAGAAAATTACAGAAGCGCAACAAGTTATTGGAGGCCATTTTTGAGTCTCTTTCTGAAGTCCAAATCGAAATGTGAGACCTGTTCAGGAAATATGGGAGAGTGTAGATGCCTTTTGACTATTTTTTCATGAAAAATGACCAATTTTTGACTAAGTTATAGCCATTTTCCGAAGGTGTCTCCAGAAGTGCAACGAAAGTAAAAAAAGGAGGTAGAATATTGATTTTTGACCACTTTTCTCAAAATTTGAGCCTTCAACCAAAAATAGGAAAAAATGGGTTTTGAGTGGATGCGATTAGATTTCTAGAAATATAAATTTTATTCCATTTGGAGGCCTGAGGTAAAAGCACAACGTGAGCTCACTGTGCTTCTGGACCTAGTGAAAATTTTCTGAGTTTTTCAAAATTGCACCAAAATTCAACAAAATACAAAAAATGCTCCAAACCTTCTCAAAATTGGTCCACATGTGCCAAATGACTTGTGTTATGATACCATGGAGGCATCAACATGTAAATCCAACTTACCCTTCTCCTCATGGATTATTAGGGTTTCCTTTAGTTTGGCTTGTAGTTGTTTGTCCTTGACATTACAAATATGATTTAGGGCATATTAGTGGTCAACCATGTGCTTATGAATCTTGTTATCCCTGTTGGCCTTGTCAAGGAGCTTCTCCAAGTGGATGTTGAACTTTTCAAACCAAAACCGCCTGTTCTCATTGATTTCATTTGCAATTCTGTCTTCAAAACTGAGTTCTTCATCTTTAGGGTTTTGCTCTTTTTCCTTTTGCAATGATTTTTGGAGATGTATGGTCCTTTGCCTCTTCCTTATTACCTGTTGTTCATGCTCATCATGATCATCATTTTATATTATGTCAGCCACTGCTTTTCCTGTCACATCATGTTTTCTTGCCTCAAACTGACTTTTCTCCAAGAACAATTGTTTTGCCTTTAGCGGTTAGTTTTCTTGCTCTAGAAATGAAATGATGAAGTTTTCACTTGCCAATTTGTCTTGGCACTCTTTGACCCGTGCATCCTTTTCTTTGATGATCCTTTGTAGGTTTCAGGCTCATCACTAGCCTCCAAGTCTACTAGGTCAAAATAATTCTCCTCCTCATCATGCATGGATGCATCATGCTGTACTGATGTTCCCTGCTCTACTGGTGTAGGCTTGGCCCCTTCCTCAATTTGAGGAGAAAACACAGCGTTTTCCTCTCTGATATTTATGAGTGACCTCAGGCCCAGGCCTCTTTTTCATTTCTTCTTCTTTTCTTGATGAACCAATCTCCTGCATGGTAGGTGGCATGTTTTGTTGTTGGTTTGGTGTAGTAGTTTGTAGGGCTGCCTCGATGAAGGAATCCCATGTCATGTTATTTTCTTCCAACTGATGAATAAATATGACCTTCACCAAACTATTATGGAAGATACTAGGATAATGCTCTTTTTTTTTTCACCTGCACCTTTTCAAACATCTTGATCACACTCCTATACAAGAAATTGCATAAATTACGGGACTTCACAGCTGTGAAATGCATGAGCAGTCTTATGTGGTATTGATACAATCTTGAAAACCTATACTAACATGTGAAAAATTTCATGACAACCTTCATCAATGGTGGATATCTCTCCAACAAATATATGAATGGGAAAATGTGTGAATGAGCTCTTTTATATTATGATTTCAAGTAGGGTTTGTACTGCTCTAGGTCTAGTTTCATGCCTTTGAACCAATACTCACCATGGTTTGATATCCCTATAGCATGAGATATGGAATCTACTGAGAATATGAAATCAACCCATGCTATGGTGACCTTTTCTCCTTTCAAATTGGTGGCAAACATATCTATGAGCTACTCATGAAAACTTACCTCCTCCACTCTTTGACAAAACCATAAACAATTGACATATTCAAAGAATTTTATGATGAATGGTGAGGAATTAATTTCATCGTAGTTGGATGGATCAAACCTTGGTATCTTTCCCCCTTTGTTGTATTTTCTCTTCTCTGATGGTGATGAATCAACTTCCATGATGAAACCCTAGATGATAGGAGGGAAAAGTAGGGAAGGGAGTAAAGGGATAAAATGAGAGAGTTAGGGAAGGGGGATGTGAGTAGGAAAATTTAGGGAGATGGGTATGGGTATTAGGAATATTTATGGAGGGAGATGGAGACAAATGAGTGAGGGAAATGGGCTATGAATTTCAAACAGAGTCCTAGCTAGGAAAACTTCCCAAATTGGTAGAATAGGGCTAGGGTTTATAGGGAAAATAAGAAAAATGATGGGAAATGGATGAGTAGCATATGGAAGTGATATCTAAAATACAAACAGAGGTGTAAGAGAAATAAAGATAGGGTTTGTTTCAACAATTTAACATTTGGGAAGAAAAACACAAACTTCAAGTAAACCCTAAGAGGAATTTTTTTTATTAAATCCTCTTGAGAAACAATGTTAGGGAGGTATGAAAGGCTTCACTTACCTTTGGAAGAAGCTTGGAGACTTAAATGGATGAAGAAGAACCTTCAAAAACGATTTTGATGATCAAAAGATGAATTTTGCACCACTCTACCTATTGTGCAGCGAAGGCCACTTGTGGGCAGTGCAGGCTTTCTATGCGCAACGTTCTCCTCAAGAAGCGCAACACAGTCTCTGTTTGTGCAACGAGAGCCAATTTTCTCTAATGTTAGGTAAAAACTCGAGTTTTCTTGCCAAAATTATGGATGAGCTCGATGGTAGGAGAACATAAGAGTGAAAATGAATCTTTCTTATGTATTTTTGGCTCTTTTATAAATGTAAATGACTCCCTTTTGAGGGATGATTGGCCCCACATGTCTTTTTCAATCATGACTTTCGTTTTTTAAACTTTGTAACCTTAGACTTGTAACCTTGGAATATTGTGGCTTCTTTGGAACATTGAATCTTTTGGAACCTTGAATATTTTTCAAAACTTGAACCGCAGCTTTAGGAACATGAATTACATTTTGAAATCAAAATTTATTGAATAAACTTGCTTATCACCACTCCAATTGCCGGATTTTATGCATGAAATGGAATATTTGGTGACTTTTAAACCCTAATGACCTAATGGAGACACTGAAAAGAATGTAATCATAATGGTGATGATTAAAATGATGATGCACTCAGCTGAGTGATGACACAAACCAACAATTTGAAAATTTTGGGAGGAGTGAAAATAGTCCTAGAGCTAATACAAAGTGACCAAATTTTGTCTTGAAGACCTAATGAAATGAAAAAAAATTGACTATGGGACCCTAATAGGACATGATAAGAGCCCACTTGATCACTGGTTACAAGAGGTAAATACTGACACTAACATTGGCTCCAGCTGGGGATGGCAGCTCCTTGGAGGTGTCAAGAACATCGTAGACCAAGTAGCTTAACCATTGGGCATGGAGTCAAAATCAAAAGAGGAGACTGAATAATGAAACTGAATCAGAACTGGTCTGACTTGACTACTACCTGAACTTTGAAAACAACAAAAAATGAATGGAACTTTATGGCCTTCACTTGGGCTCCAAGCTCTCATGATTCTCTGCTTCACACTTTTGAAAAAAAATTAAACTGATATGTTCAATGGAATTGGGAAAGTTTTAGAAATATGCTCAGAAAAGGTAGTGCTTAAGTAGGCTAACATTGAATGGTTCTTCTATGCAATATTATCAATTCATTTCCTCCAATAGAAAATAATGTTGTTCGCAAGAGGCTGAAATCTTGTATGGTCCTTTCCATAGGTTCTAAAATTTACCATGTTTCCCTTTATCCTCATTTCTAGCATCCCAATGGAGGACCACATCACCAATTTTGAAATCATCTACTTTTATCTTGCGGTCAAATGGGGATTGCACAGAAAGCTTGTAAAATAACGCACTTCTTGGAATATTGATGCACAGATATGAGTTTACAACCCTTATATCCCTTAGATCAATAGATCTGGAGTCTAGATCCAAAAGGGGAGCAAAAACAAATCAAACTAGGTGTGGTAAACAGATCTCCCACCACCTAGTCTAGTTGAAAAACACCCTACAAGAGGGGCTGCAGCTATGCACAACAAACTGCTTCAAGAATAACGCAATCTTAGACAATATGAGCAGGAGGCCATCAAATATGATTAAAAAAATTAATGTACAATATCAAATCAGAAGTAAATTGAAGCTCTTTCAATATACAGTAGAATACATGAGACAATAGAGCAAGATATCTTCAGAAAAAGGAAGCTACAACACATATATATCAGTAGAAATGGCTCAACAACGTTATTTTTAGGTGTTGTAGCAGATGCATATTACAAATCAGATCTAGGACAGATCTGTGGACAAAACATTAGATCCATTTCAGATCTGGAAACTAGATAGTTTTCTTTATAAGATCCCCTTGGGGTTTTGAGCAAATCATGCATAAATAAGAGTAGATCTGAGTTACAAGTTGCAGATCTATAAAATGCTGCAGTAATTTATGAATATAAAATTTCATGGCAATAGATCAGAACTAAATAGAACATGGATCAACAAGCTAATCCATGGATCACCAAAGTGAAAGGTAAAGCCCAACACCAGAGATCTCTGATCAAAACTGGAATCAAAACACCATAAAGAACCTCATATCAAAATAACGCAGTCCATCAATGGAAACAACGTTGTAGCTCAAATGACAAAGATGGCCCACTACCAAGTTACATATCTGAAGTGAAAACATGAGAGGGACTCTTCCAGGAGCTTAAAAGACACACTCCATGAGAAGAGGCCCCCAAAAACAAGCTAGATCTCTGCAGATCTAGAATCCCACTTGCTGCAGCTTGCAAAAGCAGACAAACCCTCACTGGATCTGCGCTGCAATTGGAAGTAGAGCTTGACCTCAAGCTTGATAGTGGATCAAATCAGCAAATACTCCTCCACGAATCCTCAAAGGAAGAGGTGGAATCCCTGCATAGGAACTCCAAGTGCTAAGCAGCACAATTCTCTACTAAACAGTAGAGAATAGTATTTGTCTAAGCAGAAAAGATACTCGGAAATATAATCAATCAATAGAGGAAAATCAGGGCTGTCTTAAAAAAATCTACTTGTGTGTGAAACAGGATTGAGCCAATTCACTGGGTCAACAGGACCAAATCACAACACAGTCCAGATACATTGAACCTCCTGGATGATCAGCGCAGTTCTAGAAGGAGGTCCTCCATGTGAAAAGGGTTAAATGAATGAAGGTGGTTTAGGGTTTTGGAAAGATCTCATGGGAGTCCCTCATCTCCTAAGCTAAAATATCCTACAACCATTCCCCTTATTTTTACGCAGATTTCTGAATACACTCATTTTAGGGAAAAAATCACCTCTTTTCCCCACCCTTTTGAGTCCAAAAGTGAAGTAAAGGCTGCTGCTGATCATATCATTGAAGGATATTCACTATAACATCTGTTATCAGTCATAGGGTTGCATCTCCAACTCTGGAATACCTTAGGGTATTCTCATTGTTGTAGGAAATTCCAGATTTGGAATATTACAGTGGTATCAAAGCATGTACTCTGGCTCAGCTTGTGAGATCTAGCCATCAGAAGAATAAGGAAGAAGACTTAAGAAAGAGATATTACACATAGGACAAAGAGAAGGGTTTTCCTAACATTCTCTCTCAAGCCATGCATGAACTGAAGGGATAAATTAGGGGAATGAGGAGGAGAAGACATGCAAAATTTCTGTTCCAAAATTTTTTTATGAAGATAATTGGAACATTAATTTTTGTTTATTTCATCTAGGAGGTGAATAAAATGGGTAAAATTCCCATGAGTAGGAAGAATATCCTTCATAATGTGAAAAGGATCATTGGAGCAGCTTATTTTTCACCTTCCAGTGTGAAAAGGGGCAATTTGCATGAGGACAAGGTCAAGTTTGACCAAGTCAACAGCGCTGCCTAAGAGGTGTAGCTTGCATGGGAAGACAACGCAGTTTTGGAGGGAGAAAGATTCCTTGTGGAAGAAACCCTAATGTGTGGGGTCCAGGGCAAACAGGCATTCACTTGCATAAAAGGAGGAAGGGGCATCCATAGTGAGATATCTTGGAGCATTTGATCATTTGTCTGCTTCGACATATTTTCAGTCCCGACTGTTCAGTTGAGTTGCAGTGCTGCTTAGCATGAGGGATTCCTATTTAGGATTTCCTCTCCTTCTTGAGAGGCCTCTTGAAGGATTACACTTCATTTTCTCCACATCTTGGCTCAAGGCCAAAGCCATTATTCAGTCACTGTGTTATTTCTGCTGAAGTATAACGTAGTGTTGCTGGGTGTTGTAGTGGAGGGTTCCACAACACCATTTCTTGTCTCATCTTTCAGAGGAGGGAGTTCCTATTCCTTGGGAAGATTATTAAGGAATGTCTCCAAGGGATATTTTCATATTTTTTCATCAAGGCCAACATCTCCCATCATAGACAGCGCAGTCCAGCCTCCATATTGCGTTATTTCAGTGCACACTTGCAGTGAGAGGTTGCACCAGCTTCTTGGAGGGCAAGATCTTCAGTGCTGGGATCAGCCTTGCATTGAGAGATCCATTGGAGCGGGTTTGTTTCAGATTGAGCATCATCTTCAGCCATCTCCATGTATTTCTAGTATTGAGTTGCAGCTGCTGCCCAACAACTCCGGCATTTCTGCAGATTTGCCATTTTTATGTATATTGTAGCCAATCCTTCCAAGGATTGTGTATTTTTCCTGTATTAGTGTTTTCTGGGGTTGAGAGCTTGCTCCCCCTCATTTATTTGAGCTGATATTGTCATATCATTCTATTATCATGTATTTTGTTGCAATGTCTCCAATGAACTACGTTATTTTAGTCATACGAGCTTTCTGCATAACAATGTTGTTGTATTGTTTTGTACATGTTTCATTGAGGCTTCCAATGCCTAGCTGGAGTGATTGATTCCTCCACATATTGTATACATTTTCTGCTATATCATATATTTTATGGCTATACATATCTTCATGTGTTCATAGCTATAGAATAACGTTGTCTTTCCATTTCTTGCTTAATATTTGTTGTAGTCCCTCATCGAGCACTTTCTGAGGACATCTAGTAGTGGGAGATCTGTTTAACCACTCTAGAATGATTTCTTTGGAGCCTCCTCTTGGATTTATCACTCATACACATTGTTATAATGGATCCAGGTCTTGGTTTCAATTCTTGTAGCAGCCATTACTGAAAAATGCGTTTTCCAGTCATGCCATGCTCGCTGTTCCAGATTTGGAATATTACAGTGGTATCAAAGCATAGTCTTGGCTCAGCTTGTGAGTCTAAGCCCAAGATATCAGAATATTGAAGAGAATGAGTTTTATTTCATGATATTTCAGATCCATGAAGAACCTCCCCAAGGAGGATAAGCAGAAAGAAGAGGAAGAATCCTGCACTTCCTATTCTCATCAAGGAGACAAAGAAATAAGCAGGAAAAAGACTATATTTTGGAGAAGGAAAAGGGGATAAGATTACAAAGCTTCTTCCTAAATTTTTACATATTATTCATGAGGATTTCAAGAAGATCCAAAGGGAGATGTATGAAGAATCTGCTGGAGGGTTTGATTCTAAAGCAAACTGTAGATTTGAGGAGTGTGAGCATGCAGCTACACATCCTAATACTCAGCGAAGTCACATGCCCAGGATTGCCGGAAGAGAGATGGAAAGAGAAGAAGAGGTTGCTCATCGTCCGCCGCATGGTTCATCATGACATGCCTTAAGAATATCAGGCATTTCATCTTCCCTGACACATCTTCTGATCACAAGATCTGGCCCTGTTTTAAACAATTCGTTAGAAATCCATGAATATTTTGAATCTACCTTTGAAGGTTCATACACATGTTCGACCAAAGCTTGGGTGGAGGTTAGATACCTTCTTGTAGCGACACCTAATTCGGAGGATGAAGCCATTAGAAATTGCATAAGCGCATTTTAGAGGTAAGGCTTATGCCTGGTGGATCTTTGAATATTTTTCTTTGAGAAATGTAAAGATTGCATCTTATGCGAATTTCACTAAGGCATTAGTGAAAATATTTGATAAATGATTCTGAGACACACATGGTGAAGTAAACAAGAAAACTCAAGCAAAACCTTGAAAACTTGCACCATACTTTGTCGGAAGAAATATTTTCTTCTCATCCTGAGCAAGAAAGCATGGAGATCTCTTTTCAGAGGATCCAATCATTGGGAGGTTTCCCACTCATGTTGCATCAAGTAAGGGCAACAACATTGTTAGAATCTGGAGTTGATCTAGGACCTCATGCATAGGAGGAGGATTTCTTGCTCCAAGTAGAGGGATGCTTGCATCTTTTCAAGAAATTTCCCAAAATCTCATGTGTAGAGATCAAGGCACGACTCATGTTTTACCTGTGCCATTGTTGAGAAGGTGTGGAACCATGGAGACACAAGGAGAAGGTAGGGAGGAGACCCAGTATCATGAGATGAGGAGTACACATCCCTATTCATTTATGGAGGTTGATGCACCTAAGAAGGTGATTGGATTGCGTAGTGGAAGCATGGAGAGCTTTCTCCATTCATATATTCAGTCATCTCTTGTTGAGGATGTATCATTGCATGGAGACATTTTGTCGGGGAGACCACTGGACCAGCAGAGGAGGATGGATGCTTCACATGTTGGGACACCAATCATTGATTCCAAGAGGGTGGAAACCTTGGGAGAGCTTGATACAACATTGGGAGTTTGGGGTAGACTCAAGGAGAGAGAGAGAATTCTCTCAACATCATCAGTACCCACTTCCATTTCAGATTCTGCACTGTGGAAGAAGCAGCAGGGGAAGGATAACAACCTTCCAACTTGCATCTTTGGCATAGGAGATGTCGGAGAGGAGGATGACCATATGACAGATGCTCTTCATGAGAGATCATCAACGCTATCACTATGGAGGATAGATCCATATTGGAACTCCCAGCTGTTGGTGGAGTATTCCAATGATCTTTTTACTTGCATGATCTTGGATGGCCAATTGCATGAGGAGGGAAACTCAATCAGAGATGATGTCATCTACTTTCATGGTAGGATCTTCTTTCCTAGAGCTTCCAAGCTCAAGGGGAAGTTGCTACAAGCAGCACATATGGATTTCCTTTTCAGCCCCACTTATTCTATGAGAGCATACCACACCATCATGGAGGAGTATTTTTGGATGGGCTTTGAGGAGGAGATATATCAGCATATGAGCCGATGCATGGATTAATGGAGATGGAGGAGAGACATGACTCTTTGAGAGAGTTAGCACATCCACCTATTTTCTCTTTGAGGGAGGGAGGAGACTCATCTATGAGCCACTTCATTTGTATGATCAGAGAGTATGGTAAGGGTATTCATTATTGTTTACATGAGCATTTATATGATGTATGTATATGTCCCTTAACCATACATGTGCAGGATATTGCTCCAAGGAGGAGCAACCTTTCTTTTGAGCTTCATGGTCTAGTTGAGGCCATAAGCACGGTTGATAGCCATTCCCTAGGAGGACTTGGGGAAGAAGCATATTATGGAGGACATGTTCATTATAAACCTTACATCATTCACTTCGTCCATACTTATGAGGAGATTGGAGCAGTAGGAAAGTGGTTGAGAAGCCACATATTTTATCAGTCTCTATTGTAGTTGAGGGTCAAGATGCATTGGTTGCACTTGAGGGACCATTGTCCTTCACATTTGTTGCATATGGCAGCAAGCATGATTCTCATATTTGCTCCCTATGGGTCTATTGTCTTTGTTCTTATGACGAGCCTGCTTGGAAGGAAGACACATTGGGTGGATCTATCCTTTGAGGGAGAAATTCCTCACACTTTTTGCACTGCATGTTCTAAGGGGAACATGGGACATGATATGGTTACCTTAACAACACACTTGTCATTTTATGAGGTAAGCCATATGAGGGAGGAAATGCCATATGATGATGACTTCCAACTCATCATATATGGGGATATTTGGGCCAGCTTGATTTGCAGTGTTGGGGGAGAGATATTTGGAGATATAGTCCTCATTTTTCCACTTGAGGGAAACATTATTGCAGCCCAAGGAAAGCTAGCACTCTACACTTATCATGAGTGGAGAGATGGACAGTGTGGGGTAGGCTACATTGTCTACCATGTGCGAGGAATTTCAACCCACCTTCTTTGCGGGCCAGAAGGTGGATGCCAGTGGGGAGTTGCCTAGTTGGGAGGTGACTCATTTTGCATGGCTCATAGCTTGGATATGGAGGATCCATGTGGGAAAGATAGTTCACATTATATTTCAGATCCCATTCTTCAAGGGGACCTCTAGATATCACTTTGCTATCCTATTGAGTATTTCACCTTTACATGATGATGGCTTGATAGCTAACTTACATGTTAAGGAGGGGTATTGTGGAGGCTTGATTGATGAGATAACATCACTTTCCTTGGAGGAGATCATCATACATGGATGCTACAGAGAGAGGAGAGAAGAATTCAGTCTATCCTTGCACTTGCTTGAGGACAAGTAATCTTTGAGAGGGGAGGACTGTGATGTTCCAAAATTTTCATGAAGATAACTGGAACATTAATTTTGTTTATTTCATGTAGGAGGTGAATAAAATGGGTAAAAGGCCAATGAGTAGGAATAAGATCCTTCATAATGTGAAAAGGATCATTGGAGCAACTTATTTTGCACCTTCTAGTGTGAAAAGGGGCAATTTGCATGAGGACAAGGTCAAGTTTGACCAAGTAAACAACACTGCCTAAGAGGTGTAGCTTGCATGGGAAGACAACATAGTTTTGGAGGGAGAAAGATTCCTTGTGGAAGAAACCCTAATGTGTGGGGTCCAGGGAAAAGAGACATTCACTTGCATAAAATGAGGAAGGGGCAACCATAGTGAGATATCTTGGAGCAGTTGGTCATTTTTCTGCTTAGACATATTTGCAGTCCCAGTTGTTCAGCTGAGTTGCGGTGCTGCTTAGCTCGAGGGATTCCTGTTTAGGATTTCCTCTCCTTCTTGAGAGGCCTATTGAAGGATTGCACTTCATTTTCTCCACATATTGGCTTAAGGCGAAAGCCATTATTCAGTCATTGCGTTATTTCTGTTGAAGTATAACGTAGTGTTGTTGGGTGTTGCAGTGGAGGGTTCCACAACACCGTTTCTTGTCTCATCTTTCAGAGGAGGGAGTTCCTATTCCTCGGGAAGATTAGTAAGGAAGGTCTCCTAGGGAGATTTTCATATTTTTGCATCAAGGCCAACATCTCCCATCATAGACAGTGCAGTCCAGCCTCAAGGAAGGGAAGTGTGAATTGCTTTCTAGTTGTGGTTCAAATTCACTAGCCTTGCAAGGCAAGTGTTTGGAGGCTGAAGAGAAGAGGGTGTTATTCTCTCATTTATTGTACAGATTAGTTTCAGTAGGCCATAGAGCTTTTGGGGTCCAAAATATTCCCATTGGGGAGGTGTGATCAGGAGATCATGTCCAAGTTATGCAAATTGCTCAAAAATGAAAGTGTTCAAAAGTGGTTGCAATCTGAATGATCGGAAAGGTCTCGTTGCTGTGATTTTGGCGCCACAAATGGTTCGAAAAACTGACAACCTATGAAGAAGTTATTGCACTTTGAATGCCGAGATAAACTACAAAAATTCGCGAGTTTAGTCTTATATGTGGGTAAAATTCCTAATATTTCTAAGGTTGGAATTATTTTTATTTTTTTTAAATGAATTACATTATATATAGAGAGAGATTTATAAAATATTATATGGTTGAAAAATCATATATATATATATTAAATAATTATTATAATTAATTCAAAAACTTTAATTATTAAATTAAATTCACTTTATAAATAAAACCCAAAAAAAAAAATTCCACGTTCCATGTATATGTTTTAATACATTTGAAAATTGGTTTGACTCTTGTTCCAATGGTTACAAAGTGGTCCACGTGATGGGTACAGTGGGTCCACGTGATGGGTACTTTGGTCCCGTGAAAATGCAACCGTCATCGAGCGTAAAGGGTTAGACTTATCACATGCGACGATTTCGGAGTTTATAACTCTGACATTTAATCTGACTGCAAATGCTAGGGGCATGTGCCCACGTGAAATAGTTTAAATTTAATGCTTATCATTGGTATGGTGGTCTTTCTGGCGGGCGCCCCAAAAATGGCGGAGTTTCCACTTTTAACTGGAGTTAAATTTCAGTTCTTTACTTTTAGTGGAGCTGATTTAGGGATATTAGGAAAAATTTGTTTTTGCCATAACTCCCTCAATATTGAACAAAATTGGATGAAATTTTAGTCAATTTTGGATCTCTTCAATATTTTGAAGATTTTGGCACAGGTTTCAGGTCGAACAAAGGTCATATTCAATAGTTTTTCTTCTAGGAAGATGAAGGGGCCATTAGGGCCACCATGAGGCAGAATTAGTTTAAGGCCTAGCCAAGGGAGCTAGAGGCATATTCCAGAGATCCAATAGTCAAAATTGGATATTTAAGATGTTCTAAATATGATGAGATGGTTTTCAGAGCCTTTAGAGAATGTTTGAAGGCCGAAAAGCTTCAGTAAAGTTCCAGGGGCCATTAGTGTCAGCTTTTGCCAGTAGCAGTGCAGGGTTTAGCCAGAGCTGCTTGAGACCATATGCAGTGAACCAGTGGTCATTATTGACTGAAAAAATCATTCTAAATCTAATGAAATAGGTTTCCGTAAGTTTTGAAGACTTCTAGAGGTCGAAAAATCAGTAGAGATGTTTTCATTGACCTTAGTGCTAGGGGGTGCTAATAGGTGATTGAGGCGAAACCGGAGAAGCCGGAGGCCATTTTTGATGAATGAAAAGTCTATCTTGAGTATTTCAAAAATTTTGGAACCAATGGAAGTGGTTTCAGAACATTTTGAAAACTTCTAGAGCTTTAGAAGCTGATGTGAAGTTTTGGGCAGCCCTGGGTAAACCGTGGAGGAAAGCCTAGTTTGGGGATGTTGTGCTCTATTTGAGAAATTTATCAGTTTTTATTTGGTGTCTGATGTGTGTTGGATATATCAGGAGTGGTTTTAGTGATAGAAAATATAATTCTGAGGGATTTTTTGCCATTTAGAAGCTCAAAGTACCTTAGTGCACCGACAAAAGGAATCGTGTCAACAAGAGCCTAAAGCTGTTTTCACAGTTTTGGACAGCCATTAGAGGGATATTGATGGTATTTTCAGCCCTTTGGATCATTTTTGTATTCATTGGAGTTAAGTATTTACTTGTAAAAAAACTTACCATAATCCCAAGGAGCCGAGTCAAGATGACCAAGCTCAAAGGAGACATAGCCCACGAGATTTCGGGTGAACTCCGAGATTAAGTTTGTTGTTGTGTTTAAATGTTTATTTTCTTCATTATGTTGCTGTTATACATGTTAAATTTAAGCAAGAATAAATGAACTTAAGACACATAAACAGTAAAAATTCATACACCACTTTCAAGTAAATAATTCTGCAATATTGTCAAGTTCAAGCTAGATCATTTAATTTAAACTGAGTGGTAGGTTCTTGAAATACATACAAGTTATCCATACCATGACCCAAAGCATGTTATCCACTGGCAAAGCATTCAGGAAGGATAAGATTAAAAATCCTAACTTGAAATACAAAAAATTTATGAGAATTTAATTGGAGTTTTGTTGCTTGCAGGTCAAAACAGACGACGAATTTCTGGTCGAACCTCAATGTATACTCGACCGGAGAGAAATCATGCTCCGGAGGCAAGCCATCACCCAGGTTAAAGTGCAATGGAAGCACTTCAGCTCGGATGAGGCTACCTGGGAGGATGAAGGATTTTTTCGAGAGGCTTATCCATAATTGTTTGCCGAGTTGAAGAGAAACACCGAGGACAGTGTTTACTTCCAAGGGGGGAAGTTATGACAGCTGGTTTAAGTGCTAACTAGTTGTTGAATAGTTGTTATTTTTTTTATTTAAAAAAATAAATAAATAAACTAAAACATTTCATTTATTTTGTAAATATTACTGGATGAACATGGGTTAAACTTTATTTTGTGGAAAAAAAATTATTTATAGAAAAGTGGTTCCATAAAAGTTAAAAAGGGACTGATGGTAAACGTATTCCAAGAACAGAGAGGTGGTTGGATAGTTCATATAGTTACCCTTTCCTATGAGGATAAAGGCACATCCCAGTGAGGAAAAGGGGTTCTGTTCTGGGAAAAAATGAGGAAAAATAAAAGAGTGAAAAAATTCCTGAGCTGGTAGTGACCAGTGGAACAGTCAAAACTCTTAAAGATTTCTGGAAAGGAAGACTGGACTTGGAGTGTCAAGGTCTCTTTAAAAATCTCTGTCAACCTACCCAACTCAGGCGTGGAGCACGGGGGAAGAGAAGGACATAATCGCCTCTCTTATGGTAGTGAGGACACCATTAGTAACGTCCCAAATAAGATAAATAAGTAGAATTATTCAATTCAGATGTTATAGAAAGACTGGTTTAATACAGGAATTCATTATTTACTGTGTAATCTAGAATCTAGAAAATATGTATTGCAGAATGGAAAGAATGCATTAAATAATGTGTACATTCAGTATTCTGGAATGTGTAAAATACAGTAAAGCAAGAAATGCATTGTATACTGTGTAATTCTGGTATGATTTGTATATGAATTTATTCCTTAGAAATAATTTTGGTCTATTTACAGAAACAATCAAATGATAGTAACTGATAAAAAGGAAAATAGGAATATATTGTGGAATCGTTAATTGACACCAAAAAGTGAAGCTGGAGGCGAACTATTATTTAAGGGTCTTGGGTGAAAGCCCTGGACCCCAGAACTGGTCGTTCCTCCTAAAACTAAGTTATACATGGACAGAGGAAAATGGTCCAGCAATTACATTACATTTGGAAAAGAATTAAAAAATAATAATGTTCTTAACGAACGAAAGTAAACCATAACAGAAGAACACGTTACCTTACAAATTTTTCAAACAGAAATCTTGAATAGTATGCAAATATGTATTGCTGGAAAGAATATATTTCCAAACAAAGAACTGTGTTCAAAAATTGAAATGTTAAATACAGAACAATACAAGAACTATTTAACACTGCTTGACCCAAAAGGGGCACGAACCCAGTCGAAGACTATACCGCGCAATCCATAAACAGGTGAACCAAAAATCCTCAAATGAGAAATATCAGGCCTCTTACCAGAAAATGCCTCCTCGGGTGTACTCATGCCAAGTATCCTGTGAGGACAACGGTTCTACACATATACTACAGTATTGCATGCCTTCGCCCACAAGTGAATGGGTAGGCCTTGATCATGCAACATCACTCGTGCAGCACCCACGATCGTTCTGTTCTTCCGCTCAGCAACCCCATTCTGCTGTGGGTTATGAGGTGCTATGAGCTCTCTTTGAATTCCTTCTGCACTGCAAAAGTCCTTGAATTCGCCAGAGATGAATTCACCACCATTGTCGCTCCTAAGAGCCTTCACCTGCTTCCCTGATTCTTTCTCAACCAGTGCCTTGAACTCACAGAACTTTGAGTATGTCTCGCTCTTCTTATGCATGAAGAAGATCCAGCACTTACGAGAAAAGTCATCAACAAATATCACATAATACATGTGCTTTGCTGTTGAAGCTACTGAGAAAGGTCCACACACGTCTGTGTGAATTCTCTCAAGGATCGTCGTGGCGCGACTATCCTTCTCATGAAAAGTGGTCTTCACAAATTTTCCCAAAGTACATCCCTTGCACTGATCTGACTGCGCAAGTGTACCCTTGGGAAGCCCGATAGAAATCTGCTGCAAAATTTTCAAAGCGCCATGGTGAAGATGGCCCAATCTCCTGTGCCACAATTCGCCCTCATCTCGGCTCACCACTCCTTCTGCCTTGCCTTCCATTGCTGCGCAACCATCTACCTGAAATTGATAAAGGTTCTTAACTCGAACCCCTATCCTCCGGGTCTCACCAGTTGCCTTACTACACATGAAAGCCTTTCCCTCGCTAAAGACAACATCATATCCCTTGTCTTCTAACATCGCCACAGAGATAAGATTCTTCTTCAATCCTGGAACATGCATCACTTCCTTCAATATGAAGGGTTTACCAGACTCCCTCTCAAAGGAAATGATACCGATACCGGTCGCACTGTATCTACCATCATCGCCCATCTCGATGTGCACTCCAAGATCTTTCTCATCCCCCAGATCTTTCTCATCCGGATCGGTAAACAAATATCTTGATCTCCTGTCATGTGAAAAGACGCACCACTGTCAAGAAACCACACTGAACCCATCACACTTGAGACCAAGCATGCGATCAGCGAAAAATCCAACTCAAACTGCGAGGCTAAGGCCTCTCCAGCTACAGATCCAACAACCTGCTTATTTTTCTTCTTATGTGGACAACTAGTGGCGTAATGTCCGTGTTGGTGACAGTAAAAGCACTTCACCTTGGACATGTCCTGCTTCTTGCCTTTCGCACCAGATTGAGAAGCATGCTTCTTGCTCTTCCCCTTCTTTCTTTGGTAGAAAAAGCAAAATTTTCTTCATCAGAATTCTTTGATGAAGATCCGTCCTTGGTACTTCGCCTTATCTCCTCTTGCACAAGATCCGACCAAAGTCGCTCCCATCCTGGAAATTTCTCCCGACCATTGAAAGAGTTCTGATAGGAATGCCAACTCTTTGGAAGCCCAAGGAGAGCCAAGCTCACCAAGTCCTCATCATCAACAATAACCCCCACACTTCCCAGCTCATCCCTGCATTGGATGAACTTGGTGAGGTACTTGGGCATACTGTCACCTTTCTCCATCTTTATGTTCCCGAGTTTATCCTTGAGCACCAACTTCCTCTGGTCACTCTTGCTTTGGAATAAATCTGTCAAAGCTTTCCACATCAAGAATGGAGAAGATTTCCCATGAAGGCTAGACACTATGTGATCCTTCACACCTTCCAACAGAATCCTTCGACACTTTGATGTCTTCTTTTTCCATGCGTCAAGTACGGTAGCATCACTAGAAGTAGGCTTTGGAATTTCTGCATCTATGAACTCCTTCAACCCATTGTCATCCAGCACCGCCTCCATCCTATCCTTCAATGAAATATAATTTGAGCTGCCCTCAAGGGCATACTCCAATCGCAATCCGTTGAAAGACATCTCAACTTTGACACCAAGAACACATTGCTGCAAATTCGAATTCCACCAGCACAAAACTCAACCGCTTCAATGTTTTGCAATTTCTCCAATGATCAATATCGCTTTGATACCATGTAGAAATTTGAATAACTGATATATTATTCACTGAGACTCTCCTGATCAAACACTATTTTAACTTCATGCACAATAAAAAATCTCTTCTACCATTGATCATTACATGCGGAAATAAAATCAATTGCATGCACACATTAAAACCACGAACAATCACACATATGAACACAGTATTTAATGGGAAAGCTTAAATATAAAAACCCCAACTATCTGTATATTATATGTCATGGAGATCATGTAACAATCATTGTACAAAGCTCCTCACAAGCTCTCAGCACAACCTCAAATTGCTACACACTATCAAGCTAGATCTAGCAAAACACATACTCCAATCTTTTGCCACTTGATAGCCAGCCTCTATTGCGTTTTTAATGCTATGGGATGGTTTCATTAAATAGATAAACCACCTGGCTTGTACTGCGCAATCCTCATGGGCTTCTCCACCTATCTGTGTGTTGCAAATAGCAACAGTATAGTCACAACTGATAGTTAACCTGCTCTTTCACCTATTTCTGCACTGGTCTCCACTGAAACCGTCCATGCACTGAAGTTAACTGATGCATTCTTTAGTTGATTAATGAGTTTATAATTAGTGAATTAATTAATAATTAATTCACACCACTCTCACTAATTGTATCAATTAGTTAAACTGAATACAATTAGCTCAACTATGTTTAGATTAGTTAAACTGAATACAACTCCACTAACTTCCTCAATCAACTCCACCAAACTCTGTCACATGAGTTCTAACTGAAGTCTTCATGCAATAGCTCCACATAACCCTCAAGAATAGCATAATTCCTTCTGTCACCTCCTGTGCCACACCTGTGCACTTAACCGAAGTGCTCCAAGAGAATAAGATAATGTTTATAGTCCAAATATTATTAAGAGCTAATAATATTCGACATATCTATTTTTAGACTGGCAATCTAAAAATAGATTCCACCCAGTATGTCTAAAAATACAAGTCAATCTATTTTTTCCGACTTGACCAACCATCCACAAATAGCATCCTGCAACTCATAGAACATGATCCATATGCCTAAAAATAGACCTTGCGCCAAAAATAGCCTGCGGGCCCAC